>CM071928.1:9713039-9894025 GCA_016081115.2 Rehmannia glutinosa
CCTCGGTAATGCTTCGTTCCAGTTACGTATTGCTATACCGTTGGATGAAATGAGACAGGCCACAAAATGCAAGTATTGCGGTTTTGTTTCTAAACGTGGAGGAATTACACGAATAAGGGCACATTTAGGTGGAGTGATCTTACGATGCAGTTGGAAGGTTGTCCCCTAATGTGCCACCGGAAGTCAAAAGTTTGATGATGACTGAAGGAACAAAGAAATATAGAAAAAAATCGAAGGGTGCAATCATGGATGCTGACAGAGGAACGTTACAAGGTAAGAATCTGAGTGGGTAAGAAATATTGTTTACCTGTTCCACTCCCTGTTATATGATTGAACCTGCACAAAACCTAATATAAGGCGTTTAGTTTAATTCTGGTTGCACTTATTGGCCCGGCGATACTTTGTTAACTAAATACTGGACCTCGAGGAGTGTTTTTAATAAATATCTTAAGGCTTCATTTGGATGGATGGAATTGAAGTTGGGATTGTGGTATTGAGTTTTTTCATTGAGCTTGCAGAAAAAAAAAGTTAAATCTGAAAATTTGAGTTCACACATTTCAACTGTGCAACAGTCCCTCTATTTATGTCTCAACATAGCTGACTGAAAGATGAGTTGTTGCCAGCTAATACGATATTACCAACTAATACAGCATTACCAACTAATCCAAAAGATTCCAAATCCATAATAACAAATTCATTGAGGCTTCATGGATCGATGGATTTGAAGCCCTGGATTTCAAATCCATTGAGCTTGTTTGTGTAAGATCATTCTACAATGGATTTCAAATCTTTAGACTTTATGTTGTGCTATTTTTGGAGTTATTATGTGGATTTCAAATCCATACTATTTGGAGTCATTTGAATTCTTTTCCACAAATCCTCCCCTCAAATCCAAATCCTCCAATCAAATCCAAATGCAGCCTGAGGCTGATTGAAGCTTCAAATATATAATAACAAATCCATTGAGGTTGTTTGGATGAATGCATTTTACAATGGATTTCAAATCCTTAAGTTCCTATTTTATGCTATTTTTGAGTGATTGTGGTGAATTCCAAATACATCTTATATGAGTCATTTGAAGTCCTGCCAAATCCAATCCTCAAATCCAAATCCATCCATCCAAATGCAACCTTAGCTTGTTTGTATACAATGACTTTAAAATCCATAGCTCCTATTTTGAGCTATTCTTTGAGTCGTCATCGTGAATTTCAAATCCATCCTACATGAAGTCATTTCAAATCCATCCTCTAATCATTCATGCGAAATCCAAATGCTTCAGTCCAAATGCAACTAAAGGGATATTTGAAATTTTGAAAGAAAACTAATTTTTTTTTTTGATAATTAGACTGAACCTGAAGAGTAGGTTTTGTAATTCATCCTCGTGAAAGCAGTACTAGTTCACACATTATGCATTTTTCTTTTGTTCACAGATACTCAGGGACTGACAAGCGAGACCCACTGAGTACGAAAAGAGACATCACGTCCTCCAGAAACTCCTCGATGAGATTGGAAATCCACCATGCCTAAAGAAGTATTCAAATTAATTCAGAGGAGAAGAATGCCAATTTGCAAAATATGCAGTTTGAAATCCACTCACTTAAGAGTCGATTACTTCAATGCCTTAGCAGATTTTGGTATTTGGCAAACACTTCAGACCATCATTGCATAACTTATATTCCTACCATGTTTAGGAAGAGTAAGTGTAATGATGAATTCTGACACTTTGCCTTCCTAGTACTGAATGTCTTGTGCATAGCAGCTCAGTGTAACATATTGTGTTCAAATCTGAAAGTCTTTTTGAAGTTGTTGCCAAATGTAGTTGTTCAAGGGGATAGTTTCAAAACTACACCTGAGGTTTTTGTTAATTGAAAAACATCACAGACATTTTTGAAAAATTACAAAATACCTTGAGTTTTATTCTGTGTTAAATGTAAATAGGTAATTGTAATATTTTACAAATGCGGGATGTTTGAAATGTTTTTTTCTATGGATGGAGTAAAGTGTAATCGAAGGTCAAATTGTTTTGGTAATTACTTGAACTTTGGGGGTAGTTTTGTAATTATTCCTTGAAACTTCACCGCTTTTGACCATTTTGAAATCCGATTTGATTGGGATTTAATTGTAGCTCGATTGGTTTGAGCATTTTGTAAGCAGTATTGACTTGGGATCAAGCCCCACCCACGTCCCACCCCATCTTTTTTTGTGAAACAACTGATGTTTTATTTAAACTTTCCAAAAAGCTAAAATTACAAGTCTGATAAATCGCCCGGCTGGAAAGCGAGATGACTAATTAAAAGTCTATCATCTACCAAGAACAAGTTACCTTTGTGGAGTTCAATGCATTTCACCACTGGAACAAAAATATGGTCGCTCAAGATATCACGAGGAATCGCCATCATTGCCTCGACATGGAGGGGGAGGGGAAGGAGGGAGGGGGGAGGAGGGGAGGGATGAGGGTGGCGGTAATTTGTGGAGGGGGTGAAGGAGGGAAATGAAAGTATATTAGGTTTACTTTTTAAGAAGAGAAGGAAGAGAAAAGGGGTAAAGAGAGAATGTTTTATCTCGCTCTGTCGAGAACTTTTTAATTATGCCACGAAAAATAAAAATCCGATTTGATTCTGGTACTAGAAAACAGCATGCGAGTCTCAGACGTATCTCGAAGAAGTTCAATATACAATTATGCGGTTCAATAGTACGATTCGATTCAATTATGCCATCAATATATTCCTAGTAATATATTTTAAATCAAAGGGCAAAATTGAATTATGCCATTCAATATGCTCATTCCGCCCCCTCCTCATACATGATACCCGGAATAGAATAAAATATTAACTAAATAGATAAAACTATGTGGATGTGTATGTGTATGTGTTGATCTGTGATGTATAGAGCAAAACTGGGTAGCTAAAGTGGGTAGCAATCTTTACCCGTGTTCATCTCATATTGCAAATTAATATACTATAATGTATACTAATAAATAATAGTATTAATATAAGCATGAATAAATGACATCATTAAAAAATACTTGGTTTATACTAATGATAATCGAGATTTAAAATATAAATTAAAATACAAGTTTTTAAAAGGTGACAAAATCTTGTGAAAAGTATAAATGATAGTAGAGGTGTCAGTCGAGTCATCGGATGGGGTTGTGTTTGGTTTCGGGTTATGCTAAAAATTTTCAAAAATTAATTGAAATATGGGCTAAACTACATTTTACACAAATTGGTAACATCGTGTCATATTATGTTAGTCGTTTTCGTGTTTCTGCGTTTGAGTTTCTCACGAATAACTTTGGGTCGGGTTCTGTCAGGTTATTGTGTGGATTGACACCCTAAATGACATCATTAATAAATATTTGGTTTTATATATTATAATTGAGATTTAAAATATAAAATTAAAATATAAGTTCTAATCTTGAGAAAAACGTTTTTGTGAAAGAAAGTTAATGATAGTACTTTTGTTTCCTTCTACAATCCACCAATACAGGGAGGGTTTCACTTTCCAGAACTTGCTTAGTACCGGCAACCTGTTTGCTGCACGCCTGTACCTGGGTTTTCTGAAAAGATTTGAAATTAACAAATTTCCCATTTCGTTTCACCCAAACCCTTCTTCAAACAAATAAAGGGAAAAAAAAAACAGAGAACGAAAATTCTTGAGTTGTCGCATCAAAGATTTCAAGACTCGATTTTATTGCAACAATCAGTTCTTGTCATGACCATCCCTCTCCACTGAGTTTCTTGAATTCTTTGCGTAATGGTACACTTCTTGTTTCCTCGTCTCTTTGTTTCGCCTTTTGTTAGTTAGGTTCTGATTTTTGCTTAGAATTTCCTGATTTTTACCTTATGGAATATCATATCTGCATTGTGATTCTATGTATGTAAGTGTTTGCGCATGTAAAATTTTGAATCCCATTTTTTTCTTTGTTAAGTAACAGCGTATGATCACATAAAGGGTCTACTTTTTTTTCTTCTTAATCATGGGTTTTTGGTGACGATTCCTTTTGTTCCTGTAAATTTCTTAAATCTTGCATTTGGGTTCTACCCTGGAAGTGAAAGATATTCCATTTTTGGTTATTTTCAAATTGTGGAGTTTTAGTATCCCTTTATGTCTACAAGACCTAAATTTATTGAGGTACAGTTGGACTTGAAACAAAAATACAAATTTTGGATGCTACATGTTTCTGTGTGGGGTTTAAGGATGGTTCCCTTCAGGTGAACATGATGTATCAATGTCCCGAAACATGGATGTAGCAGAATAATGTTAAATTACTAATGGTATCAATTTTTTGATGCTTGGAGCTCCATGTATAATCAGTTGTGCCGTTAAATTTACATTTTTTTGCTTGTTAACTCAGATAAATTTTTAATGCTTTCTTGTCAGCCAAATTCTGTAATTACGAGTGCACTTTATTGTGTTAGGTACAGGTTATCTTGATAAATCGTAAAAGTATATGATTTTCCTGATGATAAAGAGGTTATATTGAGAATTAGTGAAAAGCAGCAATAGATGCTTTCTTACCATCAAGAACAAAAATGAAATTGAAAGTGGTATGCTGAGCGTCTAACCAAGGTCCACATTTTGCTAGTGCAGTGTATATTATATGCATGTGTTTTTCTCCAATACAATTGACAAGTTAGATTTCAGTTTTTGTCTTTTCGTTCCTTAAAACCACAAATGTCACTTATAGGAGCAATTTAAAGATACAATGAAAAGTGGGCTTACAGTTTGACCAATTCATGGTAATGGGATAGCGGCAGAAAATTCATTTTTCTACGTGGAAGTGTTGCTCATGTGTTTTTCATTTATCTATAGTTTATAGAGAGTTGATTCCTGGGATATCTGGCGTGATTTGCTATGGTTGTTAATAGCTTTATTAATTTTTTGATTACCGTATCTTTGTCTCAATATCTATTTGCCTTTTCGGTTTTGGTTGCTGATAGCAATTACTTCACCCAAATTGATGTCCATCATTTACTTTTGGATTATTGCAAACTTTTTGGACATGTAATCAGATGAAAATAATGATGTTTTGTGTTAATTTAATGCCTATTGAATATGTGTTGGTTGGCATCTTAGGATGACATTGACATCATATCTCTTGCCTTTAGAAAATGCCTTAAGGTCGATGAGTATCACTGCATATGATCTTCAAGAAAAAGAACAAAGATCATAATGCCCGATTGCTGGTATTTGTTTGTGGATAATTTTGATAAATGATTCTATTGCCATATTGTAGGATTGGAACACATTTTGTGTCTATAAAATAACAAGATAAGAAAAACAGTACAGATGATTACTCCTCTATTATATGCTTTGATTGTTTCGTCAGGAATGGTCTCTGGATTTGGATTTGAGCACTTTTGATTCTTTTGAGTCTTTTCTACATTGATTGATCTTTAATAATACTATCGGGTATCGGGGTTTAGTACTGTAATCTTGGAGTTAAACATTATGATTATGATTTGATTAACTCTGCTTTGAAACGCTGCGAATGTTATGAATATTCTTGAATTCGGTAGATTTGAGTTTAGAAATTTCAAACGTGCTTCACTGTCTCTGTTTTTGGAAGGACTTGTTCAGTTTGCCTCTGGACTTATGTAGTTGCCTCTTGGGTATTACCCTTATTTATAGTTGTATGATAGGAACTCTTGTCTTGATTATTTGATGAAGTGACACTATGTTATCGGCCTTATTGATATTTCCCACTTTATTGATATTTACTTCCTTAATCAAATATGTGATTTAGATTACCAAAATATGTGCACATTCACATCCGTAATATGCAACTATGCAAGATATGCTTAAATTACCAAACTATCACAAATTCATTCTTGATAATATTTGATTTGCCCGTAATAAACATTCCATCTAATCTTGAAATTCAATAGGATTCCCAAAATGAATAAAAATATAAGTAAAAATCACTTATCAATTCATGATTGGCAATAATTTTTTTTATGTCTACAAGGATATTTAGGAATTTGTTCTTTCTGTTTTCTGTGTTTTCAACAATTTAATGCTTTTGAACATTCGTTTGAGCTGTACATTAAAAAAACAGATTCCTAGCTTATAATGACCAGCTTATGTTATCATTAACTTGTGTATAAATTCATCATGCAGGGTACAATATGTCTGCAGTGTGGCGATAGAGGATTCACTAATGCTTTCGTGTACTGTGTCAAATGTCTGAATTCTGCTGTGCACCGGTAAGCTGCTTAGTACTGATGTTATAACACACCCTTTCCCCAGTTATACTCTCCTCTCGTTTATGCAGAAGAAAAGTTTACCTCCGATTTTAAATTTCACCTTCAGAGCTATATCAAAAGCTCCAGGCTCTAGTACGTCAGATTGATGATGGTTTAAATTAGGGGGGCTACAAATCCATTGACGGTCTTGTGTTCCTTTAGTTTGATTTCAGGTGTAGATAGTATAGATTGATAAAGAAGCCACTTTTGTGTAGTTTGTGGTTTGGCCTGAATCAGTTAAGTTCAAATCTTAATATTTACTGTTCCGTGTCAGTGAATTTGTTTGAGGATGTTTCTTGATTTATAGTCCCAGACTACAATGATTTTTACTTTAGTTTTTCTATATAAAATTTTGGGGTTTGAGACCTATCATGTTCAGTTTGTTTGACCTATAACTCATCATTGATTTGCTGCTTACATGTACTGTACTCATGCTTTAGCTGGGGTTTTTTGGATAGGGATAATTACAAAAACACCACTGAGATTTGGGTTAATTACAAAAAAAATCCAGAGATGTTTCAAAATTACAAAAAAACACCCTCGAGGTTTGATTACTGTCGTAAATTTAAAGGGTAACTGTAATATATTTATAAAAGTCAGGGTTTTTTTGAAATGATTCTTGCTTATGAAGGAAAATGTAAGATAAAATCAAGCGTCAAGGTTTTTTTTTTTCAATTTTCAAAATATCCATTTTTTTTTTGTAATTAGCGAACCTCAGTTTTTTTTTTTTGTAATTATATCTTTTGGATATAAACTGTGTTCTCATCGTAACCTGTTATAATTTTTCAGCTACTGTCTGGACGTAATACCAGAGACTTTTGCCGAATTTGTTCATTGGGCTTGTGATGACTGTGAAGATAAAGCGCAAAACCAATCCGCTGTCAGGTGATGATGCCATTCCATCCCAGACAAGAAACCATACAATTTCCAAAAATATTAAAGGGTTTTCTGATGTTGGAACAAGAAAAATGATGTTGAAACAGAGGAGAATGTTTTTGATGAGCGGCCTAAGCAATTTATGCGACCACGTGCACAGAGCTTGACTTGGTTGAATGCGGTGAAACAACCAATGAGAGTGCACTTATGCAAGTAAAAGGGAAAAATATTGATCGTGCTATTATTCTCTCGCCAGCAGGCCAGTAAAATATGTCAGCAGAATTCTCCGCAGCAGCTTGTGGAGGAAAGGCTAACGGCAATTTGATGCAGCTAACAAGGTTATCGGAAAGCACTCGAAGAAAAATAAGAGAAAGAGAAGATTAATAAAGAAAAATAAGAAGAACAAGAGAAGATTAATAGAATCAATGAGGAGAAAGATAATAAGGGCTCTAGGCAGAAAGATCAAAACTGTATCTCATTGGAAACTTTAAAAGATTCAGATATTGATCATGGCACGGACAGAGAATCATGTTAATGCATGTAATGGACCTTTGAGAAGTTCGAAGAAGAAGAAGAAAAAGAAGAAGAAGGAGAAAAAACTGTTATTTCGTCAAAGCTATTTTGAAGGAGCAAATTCATAGAACTGACTCTGCTCAACCTCTCGTGGAAAATAAAGGGCTCGACTTAGTAAATCAGTGTGCTGACATGAAAACTGAAGAACGGAATAATAGCCCAAGCAAGGACCACATCAAAATGGAGAATCAAAGATAGAGAAGAGATGGGTTCAAAGATTTAGATATCTAGTGTGCTGAACCAGTTGTCATGCGATTTGGAGGTAAGGAAAATCATAGTAAATTATTGGGATAATTACAAAAAAAACCCTGAGGTTTGGGCTAATTACAAAAAATCTCAAGGCGTTTGAAATTACAAAAGCCCCTCCAGGTTTTGACTATGTCTTAAATACGAGGGATAAGCTGTAATATTTCTATAAATATTAGGCGGAGTTTTTATTTTCTTTTTTTTTTTGCTTATGAGGGGAAGAGGTAAGATGAAATTAAATGTCAAGGTTTTTCGTAACTTTCAAAAATCTCAGGAGTTTTGTAATTAGCCCGAATCTCAAGGTTTTTTTTTTTAATTATCCTAAATAATTACTGAAGTTACTTATTGTGCGCCGGCGTGCTTATCAACAATTTACGTAATTATGACAGGGGAAGTTTTGATATTTGGAATGAGAAGCGTGATATACTTGATGGGCTTATAGCTCACTTGTCTATCAAAGCATGCCAAAAAGTATACGAGGAGGCTTGTCAATTTCAACGGTGCTTCATTTAGAAATGCTCCCATTATCCGATGTGTGGCGAAAAGTTTGAGACTTTAGGCCCCGTGGTGATAATATTGCACTCTATTTCTTTCCATCCGAGATAAGGTGTCCTTTTTATTTAAGGGATAACACAGAAACTACCCTGAGGTTTAGCCTAATTACAAAAAAAAACTTCAGTTCTCTTTCAAAATTACAAACACCCCTTGAGGTTTGTCTTTACCTAATAAATACCTCCCTCCAGGTGCAGTTTGTAAAATAAAAACAAATGTTAATGGGTTGTTGTGACTCTGACAGATAACTGTTTTTTTCTTTGTCTAATTAGGCTAAACCACGGGTAATTTTTGTAAGTATTACCTAGTTGGTGCTCTTTGATCCTTTTTAGAATTTTGTGCACACTGGTGGACTTATCTGTAATATTTTGTGTATGGAAGTGAACGAGATTTTGACCACTTGGTTGAAGAAATGATGAGTAAAGAACTTGCATTGAAAGCCTTTGTGCAGAATGCTGAGCTTCTGATTTTCGCTTCGAGCGAATTGCCTCTGCTATACTGGAGTAAGTTCAGGTCCCTCTTTTTCAAGACGTCTATTAAAAGATGATTTCAAATTTAGTACCTATTACACGTATTCGCTTTTGGTACCCGCTTTCAGGGGCATATCAATTTTGGTACCCGTGTTTTACCTTTTAGTCACTTTCACCACATTCCGTATCATAAGTGATTAAAAGTGAAACAAGAAGGTACCAAAATTGATGATGAAAAAGTAAAACATGTGGTATCAAAATTGTGGATGTTTGATGACATGTGGCAAAATTGATTAAAAGGTAAACATGGGTACCAAATATTGATATGACCTGAATGTGGGGTAACAAAAGTGAAAACAGTATATAGTTTAGGTACTGAAATTGAAATTATCACACTATAACATTGTTGCTGATATTTCACATAGTCGCCCTTTAGTTCTTGCACTAGCAAACCACTTAGACTAAATAATTCTGCAGGATTTCAGCACAAGTACTATCTTGGGGAGTATTTAGGGCAAAACAGAGTTCCCCTTCAAATTCTCATCCATGTCGAAAGGAATGGAGGACAAAAAACCGATAAAACAAACAGATAAAACTTCTGCGGCGACGAAAAAAGCGTACTTTCGGAGTCCGTGTAGTCCACTGAGTAATTCTGCTAGTGATGGTTCAGGTACACCTATCACCTAGTATTTGACCGTGATGAAACAGAAAATAGTCTCTCTAACAAATTAGGACTTTCGGCAAAAATGTTCGATCAAGCTGTACATTTTTGGCTTTATTTAGTCTGAAAAAAACTACAGACCATCGACGGCTTTGTTTTAGTAGTTGGATGCTAACTATACTGTGTAGATGTTGGTTTCAGTCAGTCTTAAAAACTACAGGCCATGTTTGGCTGTCTTAAAACTACAGGCCATGTTTGGCTTTGTATGAGTAGTTGGACAGGGTATGTGCAAGTGAAAAATTCTTACATGGAACCCTTTTTTATCATACATATGGTGGGTTTTTTGCCATTGAATTGTTAAACTTTTCTTGGTTGGCAGGATTGTGTTAAACTAAATTAGGGTTTGATGTTGATTGATAATTGATGAAAGCAACATGGTTGGACCAGCAAGGATGCTGTGTGATTGTTGTGATTACGGTCCACACCATGCAACAAGTTGTTGATGGTGCTCTATGATTGTCTGCTTTTGACTTGGAAAAAAAAAAAAAAACTTGTATGAGGCAGTCTGTGGTAGCGTTTCTCCTCGAAAGGGATTTATATGTAAATAGAGTTTTACTCATTAAGACGGATCACTATATGTAAATAGAGTTTGAATCAAATCCAAGCCCATAAAAATCCATGTTTTTGTGTTTTTGCCAGGATCCGTCTCGCGAGCGTCACATGATCGGTCTCGCGTAAGACCTCCTAAAGGAAAAATAGTTTTTCAGTGTTTTTATCTTCTCTTTCTGGTTCTGCATAATTTAACCAAAATGTAAAAGCCTCTTGCAAGGGTGTTTTAGATTTTTGATGTCGGTTTTTACACGTAAATAAAATTTAGGGATAATTACAAAAACAAAAAAACTAAGTTTGGACTAATTACAAAAACATTTCAAAATTTCCTTGACATTAATAAAAATATTACAACTATTCCCTTAAATCTAAGACATAATTTTTTAATAAGTTGAGATCTTGGTTGGAGGGAAGGAGATAATTTCAAATAAAGTAAAGATCGTGGTTGAACTCTGGTTAACACCCTTATAAAGGGTTAGTGATACAACTTGTACAGGCGCAAGCTAGTGGTTAAGTTTAAGACATAATTAAATTTGAATTTTTTTTTTTTTTTTTGGTAATTTTGAAATATCTACGGTAGGTGTCAAATCGTGTTATCGTGTCGACACGATAACGACCGCGACCGCGATAAGGTCAAACACGAACCGACCGACCTGATAAAGGATCTGCTCCAGACCGCGACACGAACACGAAAATTTTAGGTGGTCGACCGCGATAGTGACGATAAGTCAAAAATAAAAAAAATGATTTACTGCGTTAATACACGATCGCAAATTACGATATGACACGATTTTACGAAAATACCACGACATAAATATACAAAATATCGCGGTTATCGTGGCTACCAGGTAAATGTGTCAATCGTGTCCTTATCCTTTCGTGTCGTGTTATTATCGTGTCAGCTAACGAACATGTAACGCGGTCCTTATCGTGGTTCGTGTCGTGTCATTATCGTGTCACTAAACGTGTTCGTGTCACTATCGTGTAAACACGATAAAACAATTTAACACGCTTGACGAAAATTTTGGTATCTCTTGCCATCGTCATCGACCGCGATAAGGACATGTCGTCATAAGTAAACACTAACTCCGCTTTTTTCGTGTTAGTTTCGTGTTGTCTTTAACGTGTTCGTGTAATCACACTTATCTCTAGGTGTTTTGGAAATCGTGTTTTGGTAATTATCTAAATTTATTCAAAACACATGCGCCTGGCATTCGTGTCACTTAAAAACAAGGTTGTAGTCGTAGCGCCGTCGTGCGACGCCTAGCGCCCTATAAAACTGGCGGCGCTGAAAAGCCTAGTTTTCTTATTTTTTTGTATTTTGGCCCCGATTTTTGGCGATTTATTCCGACTAGAGCCGCTAACCCCCATTTTTTTCCGATTTTTTGCGCCCTGCGCCCGCCTGCGCTAGCCCGCTGGCCCGAAGATCGATTTTGCCGGACCGATTTTGGGAAAATCGGTAATTCGGACTATACGCGCTGGCGACGGCGCTTAGCCGATTTTTAAAACATTTGCTTAAAAAGCTTATCAAATTGCTTGGAAAGAAAATAACAAAAAGTTCTTTTTTTACTTGAAAAATATTTCGAAAAGTCTACAATATTGAAATAAAAAATAACATGTTTAAGCTTTGGATTCAACACTTGTTAAGCATGAGGTTCAATACATTGCACCTGCCGACTCGTTCTTTTAGTTTTACTGGGTATTTTATTTTAAATTACATTGAAATTTTAACATTATTTTTCCAAGTACGATGAATTGAAAACTGCAAATATACAAAAATTGGATACTTGACTTATAGGCCAAATAATCTACGTATTTATTATATGTTTAAACAAGATTATCTGTCTAAAGAAATGTTTGCACAAGATTAATTGCTAAACTCAAGAAACAAACAAATAACACGGCGGTCGATTATTTTAATCATATATCAATAAATTATCATAATCACACGTCTCCGTGTATTAGGTGGATTGATAATAGCCTAAAACATATTTTAGTCTTTACTTAATTATTTTATCAGATCTAACTTCTTAAAGTCATGCCCTACCATCATCCACCTTTTGCTTTCAATTATTAATTTTATTCTTTATTCTTTAATGTAGTTTTTTTTATATGTTTTTTTCTAAAAAGCGTTTCCAAATTTTTAACATTGTCATGAATGCCTGTCTAAACAATCCACATTCATCATACGAAGGAACGTTCATTATAATAAACATGGATAAAAAGTCTCTTCACAAAAATAAAAAAATAAAAAAATAGGATAAAGTTTTTCTTATTTTTTAATATTTTTTGTATTTTGGAGAATTTTCTCATCATGCGGAAGAAGATGAGTAAGTTCGGAGGAAAATTTATTCGAAACTAGGAAAGAAAGCTGGAGAAAGCAAATTTTTCCCCATTTTTAGATTTTTTGCCGGAGGTTGCATGGCGGAATACGGCCTTATGTCATCCACCTAGCCCGCTGAGAGGTTGAATCCTTCCGTTGAACAGCAAACCAACTTTAGCGATTTTTGCCCGATGTGTTGTATGATTTTTGCAAGAATTCCCTCTCGTAGGAAAAATTCTTGTTGGTATTTAGGGATAGAACTTTGATCGGCCTAGTGTTCGCCACCAGCGCCCACGCGATCCGCCTCTTACTTACTACGGATGCAGATTTTAAAACATTGCTTAAAAGCTTTCATCAAATTAATTTTCTTGGAAAGAAAATAACAAAAGTATCTTTTTTACTTGAAAAAATATTTCGAAAAGAAGTACAATATTGAAATAAAAAATAACATGTTTAAGCTATTCGCATGGATTCAACACTTGTTAAGCATGAGGTTCAATACATTGCACCTGCCGACTCGTTCTTTTAGTTTTACTCTCATTTTATTTTATTTTAAATTACATTGACTTTTAACCATTATTTTTTCCAAGTACGATGAATTGAAAACTGCAAATATACAAAAATTATTGGATACTTGACTTTCATAGGCCAAATAATCTACGTATTTATGAAATATATGTTTAAACAAGATTATCTGTCTAAAGAATGTTTGCACAAGATTAATTGCTAAACTCAAGAAACAAACAAATAACACGGCGGTCGATTATGCTTTAATCATATATCAATAAATTATCATAATCACGTCTCCGTGTATTAGGTGGATTGATAATAGCCTAAAACATATTTTAGTCTTTACTTAATTATTTTATCAGATCTAACTTCTTAAAGTCATGCCCTACCATCATCCACCTTTTGCTTTCAATTATTAATTTTATTCTTTATTCTTTAATGTAGTTTTTTTATATGTTTTTTTCTAAAAGAAATTGTTTCCAAATTTTAACATTGTCATGAATGCCTGTCTAAACAATCCCACATTCATCATACCGAAGGAACCAAAACACGTTCATTATAATAAGGAAACATGGATAAAATAAAAAATCTCTTCACAAAAAATAAAAAATAAAAAAATAGGATAAAGTTAATTTCAGAACTTATATTTTTAATATTGACTTCACAGCCCCCCAAGGTGTTTGGAAATTTAGATGCGAGGTTTGAGGAATTATTCCTAAATATATAAATAGAATATTTATGTTTTGGTTTGAGCAAAATAAAAATAAGTAAATCTTGATTTCTCTTCTGGATTTATGAAAAATATAAGATACATTCTAGCGTCCCTGGTTTTGAATATTTTTTTATGAATTCTTGAAAATAACGTCAACAAGATAATCCAAAGAATATGTTTTTAGAGGCGTTAGAATCAGGAAAATAGTTATTATTAGTTGTCCTATTTGAAAAAGGAATGAAATCTCTAGTATAATTTATAGTTCCAAACAAACACAATTCGGTTTTTTTATCTTTAATTTTCATTTTCATCGTCAAGAAAAAAAGAAAAAAAGAAAAAAAAAGGTTTGTACGTACCTTGAGCTCTTACATAAAATGTTAATTGGTTGTGGGGCAAATAGTCTCATTCACACACATGTAGATTATATATATGCAATATTGCAGAAATTACAAGGGGCGACGGCCCAGCGCCTAGGATCGGATACCTAGAAATACAACTATATTTAAGAAAAAATATTTTTGGCCGATTGTTTATCGATTTTCGGCCACTTGGCCCGCGCCTAGGCCTGATTTTTGCCCGAATCATTTTTTTCCGGTGAACGGGCAAAATTGCCTCGGCCTAGGACGCCTAGCACCTAGGCCTAATTTTTACAGCACATCATAAAAGATATAAATATGTAGTTCTAAAATCACAAAATGTATAGACTTCTAATTATCAATTAATAAAATACACATTCACTATTGAAGGGGAAAAAAATATCCGACAAGCAGAAAAGAACACCCAAATTCTGGAATCAACATGTTTCCAATAATTGCAACTTTGACTAAGTAAACCCATTTACAAACAAACAAGAAAAAATTAAAAGGGCAAATCAGTTAGTATTTGTTGGTTTGAAAATTACAATCCAAAGGCTATATGACAAAAAAAAAAACAATTGGTATCATAAACTATAGGTATGATTATTTCAAAGACCAAAAACAACTAGTTGAGCCAAAAACTAATGCATCTATCATTAGGCCCACAAAATTAAATCTTCAACTGTAAAGTGAACTGAAAAGAAAAAAAAAATTAAATACCCTCAATGAAGAAGTCCCCACTTGCTCGAGAATGAACCATGATGAAATTCCAATTCAGTCCCTAATTTCTGCTCCATTTGCACCATTGGAGGACTCCCAAGCAAAATCCATGCAATTTTTCCTAGTAATTCTTTTTTTTGTTAACTATAGGTCAAATAAAGTATGAAAAAGATCTAAAGTATTTGGAGAAGGCATGTTGATTTGGGGTGAAATTAAATTTGAGGGACTTTGTAACATGAAATTATTATTCTCAAAATAATTTCTGTTACTATGTAAAACAGGGCTCAAATCATGGAAAAAGTTCAGGGGATTATTATTATTATCCGATGGAGGAGAGAAAAAAAAAAATTAGGCGGGATTGGGGGAGAGCATTTGGATTGGGTGATAAAATTCCAGGAAATTGTCCCGTGCACCTCTCACATCTGATCAATCTCCATTCCGTCGAACATTCCGATGCCCTGTCGAAACCCTGCGTTTTTCGCCCGTCGGGCGACCGTTTTTCTCGATCGAGGCGAACCGGGCGGCGGAGACACCGCGCCGCCGCGTTTTCTTGGAAAGCAAAGGCGGCGGAAGACGAAGAAGAAGAAGGTGTTGAAATTGATGATGAGGTGCATGAGGAGTTCGGACCGGTCAAACGTTGGACTAGTGACATGAACTCATTAGGGTTTGCATGGATTATTTTAGGGAGACGGTGTAAATTATGACCGGCGGCCGTGGCGCGCGTGTGAGGATGGTAGTGAGGCGGGCGATGGTGGCTGTGGAGCCACCGGTGGTTTTTGGATTTTGTGGGAGTCTTTGCGTACTTTTAGAGGCGTGGGGCGGGGCCGAGGTTCCTGATCTCCTCGGGGACCGTCCGGGAGATGTCGGGTGTATCCATAACGGCGGCGGCGGTGGAGGAGGAGTGTCAATGGTGGTGGAGAGGAGAAAATGGAGAGATGGTGGTTGTTTTTGTGATGATATATAATAAATGTTGGTTGGTAATTGGTATTATCTTTTCTTGGTTTTTTGGGTAATGCCATGTAAGTTGGGAAATATATAAATGGGGTGATTGATTGAGTATATATATAAGTGTTGATAGTCAATGGAGTATGGGGATTATATATATGTTTGAAAACATTAAATTATATGGAAAATGTAGAAATATTGGCTAGTTGTGTATTGTATTATTTAAGGATTGAGGTTTGGGCCGGTTTCGTGGTGTAATAAATGTTTGAACATGTCAAACTTTTTTTTTTTTTTTTTAGGAGGGGAAAAGGGCTTTTTCATCGCCATGTAAGATTAGTCGGATTGATGTGGATGAAGCTTGGGATGTATAAGCTTAGAATATTCTTGATTGGCTGCCATGAGGTCAATAGTACATATGATTCTCTCTTAATTACATATTTAAGGTGCATTATATGTGATTTTTAGTGGGATCAACCTTGTGGTCCATTGGTTGAGACGTTTGTCGTAAGGGTCGATGACCCAGTTCGATCCGTCTGAGTGCGTGTGTCTTATAAAATTTCCCTCATTGTACTAAATAAAATATGATTTTTAGTCATAATTAGTCACATATAGATTATGGATTTTTCTTTGAAATAATACTAAGATCATTACTACGATGTGCAAAATTTGCGATCCGGATATTTTACATTTTGCGTAGTGATTCGTCTCGTATTTCAATGCACCAGAAAATGCTACACGTATAAGAATCATATGATCTTATACACGTGATAAGACAAAATATCTTAATTGTAAAGAGTAAGACATCTCGTACACACAATGTTGCAAATATCGCTAGGAGCTAGTGGGCGGCAACCCACACCTGACACCTAGAAAAACAACTATTTATTTATTTTTTTTGGCTGATTTTTGGCTACATATCCCACCTTGGCTAGCGCATAGACCCGATTTCTGGTGGCCGAGACGATTTTCTCAGCAATTTGGACAAAATTCGCCTAGGCCGATTTTCACAACACATGAATGTTTGAATGATTTGCTTTAAATATATTTGTCAAAAAAATTGCTATAAATTAATATAAGAATTCGGAAACAGTAATTTTGATGTGGTATTATCATTAATAGGTCTATATGGGCAGGCAGTATTTAACGTTGGGAAAGCACAATTAGGGAAAAAAAATCAACATTTTACTTCATTGTCAAATTAAGGCAAATAGGCTGCTTATAGTAACTTAAGTTGTGTGGTCAAACTCGTGCATTATGTCTAATACATGACATGAGTATGACAGAAAACGATTTATTATAATTTCCAAATTCAGTGTATTAATTACTGTATTTTCTTAATTTACTGGTCATTGTTCTTTGATAGTAAAAAATCTCTGAGAAAAAAAGCATAAAAATGTGTTCTTTATATGGGAAAAAAAAATGTCACGTATATATCCACATTTCTTATTTAATTAAATATAAGGCCGCCAACTGCTAGCTTTGTTTGTTTACTAGAAGATTTAGTAGGGTAATTTTAACATTTTGGTCAATGAAATGTCTTTCTGGAAGATAATATAGACAAATATTAACTTCATAATTGGAAGTCTCCTTTCAATCTAGAAACTCCAAATATATTCACGTTTTTTGTTGAATTTAATCACATTACTAGAAGTAATATGTACACTGGTGCAATAATACTAGTGGAAAATGATGGCCATTGATCTAAATCATATTTTTATTGTGTCTCTTATATGTTTAATGTGGCGCGTATTGGAAAAAAGAGGAATAAAAATAGCCTACATAAATGCCATAAAAGATATGTATGATGATATAACAACATGCATTAGGACACCAACATGAATATCTAGTGAATTCCCAAACACTATAGGTTTGCATCAGGGATCTGCTCTAAGCCCGTACCTTTTTATCCTAATAATTGATGAAATCACTAAACACTTACAAAAATCCATCCCTGAATGTATGTTATTTGCGGACGATATAGTTTTAATTGATGAAACAAGGGAAGGAGTAAATGCAAAATTGGAAGTTTGGAGAGAAGCACTCGAATCAAAAGGTTTTACTATAAGTAGGGCTAAAACAGAATAAATGGAATGCCACTTTAGTAAAAACAACATGAACAATGAGGCGAAGGTTAAAATTGATGGACATGAAGTGAGTATAACAAAGAGTTTTAAATACTTAGGATCTGTAATTGAAGAGAACGGAGAAATCAATAAAGATGTCACACATAGGATCTAGGCGGGCCGGAATAAATGGAGGAGTGCATCTTCTATCCTTTGTGACCGTAAAATACCATTAAAATTGAAAGGAAAATTTTATAAAACGGCCATAAGGCCCACAATGCTTTATGGAGCGGAGATGTTGGGCGACTAAATATGAACACGAACAAAAAAATGAGGGTAGCAGAGATGAGAATGTTAAGATGGATGTGCGGACATACTAGATTAGATAGAATAAGAAATGAACACATTAGAATCAAAGTGGGAGTAGCACCAATAGACGAGAAAATTAGAGAAACACGATCAAGATGGTTTGAAGATGTTTATAGGAGACCTTTAGATGCACCTGTGCGACGTTTAGAAGGTAGAAGATACTCACACAAATCAAAAAGAGAAGATGTAGACCTAAAAAGACTTGGAAAGAAGCTATTAAACATGACATGTTATAACTAGAAATAAGCGAAAATATGGCTTATGGCCAGTAAACGATGGCGCAATATGATCCCAGTATAAGCCGGCCATGTAGT
Organism: Rehmannia glutinosa; assembly: GCA_016081115.2. Lineage (NCBI taxonomy): Eukaryota > Viridiplantae > Streptophyta > Magnoliopsida > Lamiales > Orobanchaceae > Rehmannia > Rehmannia glutinosa. The sequence continues at coordinate 9,731,587 of CM071928.1, forward strand.
GGGATTAAAGGAACTTAGTTTGTTGTTGTTGTTGTAAAATTGTATTTATGCAATTATACAAAACATTAGAATAAAATCTCATAAACGAAATGAGAACAAAAACTTAGAAACAACGATAAAGAAATGGAGAGCATGTACACGGTGAAGCAATTAAGAGTTACATTGTTAATTGGTCATACATCACATTTGAAAAAGTGGTAATAATATTTGGGGTTATCCCATAAATTAAATATCTCATCATTATGAGAATTTAAATTCTCAGAGTTCAAGATTTTATTATATATCAACTTTCTCAATTGTGGACTTCTTTGATAGTAAATTGGGAGATATTTATGTTAACTACTTGAGTATTATATACGAATTGATTTACAAATTGTTTATTAACTATATAATCAATCTGAATTTTCTATTCCAAACTGTGTTTCATCTCGTATTCCAAATATTTTAGCTACATGCCAAATTTACATTAACAACGTCATCGGTGCACTTGGCATATAAGGATATATGATTTTTGAAATTAAATATGAGACGATACACAATTTGTGGAATTACACTTTGAACTAGGAAGACATATTATCATTGCAAGGGATAATTTCAATTTCGATACCCAATCTATGCCCTTTTTTTCGCTTTTAGTACCCCCTTTTTAACTTAATCAAGATTGGTATCTTATGTTTCTAAAATTAATCATTTTTGGTACCTTTCCGTTATCTCTCGCGTTAAAACTAACGTTTTGACTGTTATAGTAGGTTTCGAGACTTAAAATGACATGTCGATTTGATACCTAATGTTTTATACTAGATCACTTCTTGTACCAAAACTTTACTTAAGCTACATAATGAAAATAGTCCATAACGACCATATCAAACCCAACATGCTTCCATAAAATTAAAATACCCTTTAAAATTCATACATTTCTTTGGCAAAGCTTGACTCACGGGCGAGATGGTTCGCAAAACCACCGATCAAAAAATTACGCCCTTAGGCCGTTTGACAAACATCGCCGCAACCTCACCAAACAGTGAAGATGGTCTACAAGTTATCCGATTCCTTTAGAAACTGTACAACACAACCTTGGTTCATTTCCATCTTAAGGCGTACAAGATAATTCTTCTAAGGGATAAATTAATTGAACATTATGAACATACGTTGAAGCAAAAAGCCTATTTTCATTATAATTTTGAAGAAATATTTATTACATTGGTAATCTACTTTTGGGAGGAGAATACTTGTTTAGCCTCTCAGTAATGAGGTTTGAACTTGAAAATACATAAAACTTAAAACTAAGACACTCAATTGTTATAAATTTTCACTCATAATTTATTATAAGAAAATAAGGGAAAGGTTCGATGTCCTCAACTTCCTTCAACTCTTGTTATTTATATCTTGAATCCACTTGAAAAGCGGACTCCAAATCTCGTTGAAATATATGGCGTCACTTTACGTCATATTCTGGATTATCTGCCTGCCAATTGTTTCCTTTTTCTTCGCGTGACTCGGCCCATGTGGTGATTGTCGGGAATCTTTTAAAAATTTGGTTTGCGTGGTCCCAGGGATAAGCGTCTTGTGGTTTGGACCACTTATCTTTTCGGTTGTATGGTCTTGTCGGTTGGGTTAGAATTCGGAATCAATCGTTTCTTCCCTCTCTGGATAAACTTGATACATCCTCCAGTTCTTGACTCGTTTCTAAATTTCATGAAGGATTTCAAGAGTTTTCTTCGATATTTTACCATCGTCTCCATCAGGTTTGGATCGATGAACTTGTGTTGGTAGCCGATTATGGTGGTTGCCATAATTACGCACCATCTTTGGACCTTTACGAGATCTTTTGAACTTAGATGTATGCGGAAGTATCTTGTTCCATTATGGTGTTAAAATCATGAATCATGATTTTGATGGGCATTTTGATGAAGCTAACGACGATTCATCAGATCTACATATAATATCTTACTTACCGTAAGGAAACTTCGGATAATAAGTCATGTTGTTTTTCGCATTGTCTCGAGTTTCCCTATCGGCTCCTGCGAGTTCTTTTTCAACATATTGATTGTTCTATGTTATCTTGTCACAGTGTTTTTGTGCATATATAGTCAAAATTTGACGATATATTCATAAGGTATACATCTTGGACGTTAAATCGAACTCAGATCCATTTTCTTGGACAAAATTCTCCTCACCAATTGTTAATTACATAAATATAATAAATATAACTTAAAGTTTTTAATAAACCTAGGCTCTGATACTATTTTTGTGACCCATAGTAAAGAGTTTTGGGTATTGAAGAGAATATGTCCATTGAATGGGAATTTAAATGTCTAGGGACCCTTTTTGATAATTTCGTAAATATAGGGTACCAAAACTGACATATCCAAAGGTATAAAAACCTGCTGCAACCAGTCATCCGGTCATTTTTAACAACAATTTGACGGAAGGTATCCAAATTGATTAAAATCGAAACGTTGGGTACTAAAATTGATACGGCTGAAATATGGGTATCAAAATCGAAAAGTAGGTACAATTGAAGTACCAAAACTGAAGTTACCCCTCATTGCAAATATGAAAACGTACATAGAGAAAGAGATAGCAAGGGTAGTGGGAACTACTGGATAAGATCTTGTATTTAAAATTCGTGTATCATCTCTTTTTCTACTGCGCGATGTTTGCCACTAGTATACTATCTACTATATTAATTTTCAAGCATAAATTTAAATTGCTCGATTAGAATTTAATTTTAAATTTTCAAGCATAAGTTTATAACATGTTACAATTTTTAAATTTAATTGCTCGATTAGAATCCAGAACAAGAGTCAATCACCTGGTGCCCATTGTCGTCCATTAACATGGTTTAATTACAATGCATTAAAGTGGGTAAAATGAAACAAGAAGAAGAAAAAAAAAAGTGCACTTTGGTAAATGACAATTGACATCGAGTATGGTACAAATAATATTATCAATAAATCAATGAAGTATTTTAAATTTGGCGAAATTCACATCCCAATAAGAAAAGCCAAATAAAAGAGACGAAAATGTTTCCAAAACATGTGCTGTGTTGTCTCACATTTTTTTGTCGCCATATACTTTCTTCTTTATCATTTGACTTTTTTCTAGGACAATGATTTCATATCTTAATTTTTTTTTTTGCCTACAAGACTTTGATGACTTCCCAACTTACTTGTATATTTTTAGCTTCAATTCTAAATTGGAGTGGTTCAAATACACATGCATATATATATTGTGTAGGAATGTATAATAACCCGTGTCGTAAAAATCGGGCTAGGTGGCTACCTAAGCGCCCTAAGTCGAGATGTTACGTCCAAAACCGGTGGAAAAAAAAATATTGTTCCTAGACGCCCTAAGCGCTAGGTGCATTGTCATCCTGCAATTTCTATGAACCTTGGTAATAATTAATTTATAATTGAGTATCATAATGATTCTAATACTAACATCCCTAACAACTAATATTTTTCCATGATTAACAACTGAAGTGACAGTATGGAAGCACTAAAGAAAATATTTCATGTTTGGCAACTGCAAAAATTACAGGTAAAGTGTGACATTTTGTAGGATTCTACAATGATGATTTGGACGGTTGGCCCACAACCCGGACCCTGTAAAATTGACCAGATCCAACCGGGTATGGCCCATCTGCTTGAATAAATACTAAACGAGTAAAGTAGGTGTCTAAATAATGAAAAGCTAGGCCAATACACGCTGAAAAGTAAAAAGATACACTTTCCGGTCAAGGTCCGGTTCGGGTTTGAAAAGTTTGAATTATGTAGACCAAGTCATTGGGTCACTCAATTCAGTATCTTGCCATCGATACTTTGCTATATTCACGTCATCGAGTAGTATTCGTATTTAATTTGGGGTTATATTCAAAATACATTAAAAGATTAAATTAAACTCAAGATAAATGTTTAAAGACAATTTGGTAACTTTGTGCGATTCGCATTATCGTGTTCGTGTCGGGTTTCTCTCATTAACTTGGATCGAGTTTGTGGCGTGTTCGTGTTGTGTCGAGAGATTATCACCCCTATTTGAAAGGTCTAGTATTTGTGTCTGGAATGAAAGATTAAAAATTTAATTTAATTTTTAGTCTCTTAGGGTATAATAAGTAAGGAACACATACATTTATATGAGATTAACATGTTAGCTTCGGTGGTGAAAGTTTGTGCTAGCATTGGGCTCGGATTAATTAGAAATATTTCTTTTTAGTTTTACAATTATAGTTTTAAATACAATATAAACATTTTTATAAAATGAAATTTTTAATCCTACACCTTACTTTTCAAACCTATTATTCGGAAAAAAGCCCACTTCTCATATTCAGAATAAAAAATTTTGACAAATTATTTCAACATGAAATGTGTAAACAATATGTCAAACCCAACTAATCAAAGAATACTATTCACTAATCAAAATACATGTTTATTGATATTTTTTGCGCTTTAGCTTTCTCATATGGCTCGTAAATAGAGGTACCTAATTTGCTTTCTGTTTGGTCAAAATCCAAAATATTTTTTGACATTGACAAATGGTCTATGTCTCCACTCTCCAACATATAAATAAAAATATATTTTTCTCCTAATTAGAAATTACCATACACAAAAACATACAGAGTCAAGTAGCGTATGTATGAGTTTTCTTTTTTATATCTACAGTATTCTACGGTAAAACTAAAATAAAACTGTTTCAGTAAAACAATTTAATACTTGGTTCTTTTTTTTTTTAAATATAACCCCAAATTGTTGCAATATCCACCTCAATCAAAAAAAAAAAAAATTAGAAAACAGTCTACCATGTTTCAATAAGAAAGAAGAATTAGTGAACACAAACCTACCTGATTCGAATCCAAAAATACCAGGCTTAAACATAAACATATCGAGAGAATTAAATTAATAAAAGAAGTTTATAATTAGAATTTAATTTCTTCATTGATCAAAATATTTCGATAAAATGGACACGTTTGGTGTGGCCTAGTGGTAAGACGTTTGTAAACAAATTCAAACATATTTTTGAGTTCGATTCTCATCTAACTCCCTTCCCTCCAGGCCCTGGCAGGATTTGTAAAAAAAAAATTATTTAGGCAAAATAAGAGCGAGTTACAAATATAATATAGCTTTGGACATGTCAATTTCAACTCGGGCTGAACCTAGATCCCGTGACCTGGTATTAAACCTGTGTTGAATTAGCCCCTTAGAACAAGTCTCAACTTTTCAGTCCACCTCAATTTAGGTAGTACCTGTACACTACCGAGCCCAGTTTGTGGCCCAAATGTTTGGTCTACTACAATGAAGCAGTCCACCACAGACTCAGAGAGAGAGAGAGAGAGAGAGAGAGAGAGAGAGAGAGAGAGAGAGAGAGAGAGAGAGAGAGAGAGAGAGAGTTCTCTCTAATTTATTCTGTGACAATTAATTTACTGAAAATGCGAAGAAATACTTGGGTTCTGTTTGGGCTGAAAAAATAGTATAATTCTATTGGGTTAGGTGTTTTGGTATTAAAGATTTAGGCCCATGATAGTTTGTCAATGTTATGGATCCAAACTCAATTCGTGTTATTACAAAATTCTACTCATTCGGCTTAGATCCAACAAAACTAGTTTTCCCTAAGTAATTTATGTCTACTTTTTTTTTTGTTGACCCAGTGTATCCCAACGCCAGTCGGTCAAACCTCACTTTATTCGTCTTTATAACACATACGTCCCTTCCGAGGATGATCCTAATCTACAGGAGGAAGAACCCAACCCTCACTCCGTGTTCGATTGGGGCGAGGACCGACAATTCTTTTGTAGTATGAGACATCGCCCCTTCTAAGGATAATCCTAGTCTGCAGGGAGGAAGAGCAAACTACAACTCCTCACTCCGCGTTAGTCAATATTTGAACCTAGGATTAGAGGTGCAATTGTAATCACAAGGCTGCTAGGCCAATCCCTTGGGAGTTGTGTCCATTTAGGAAATTGAAAAATTGGGTTGCTCCTTGGTGAAGCTGAAAATTTAATTAGGGGAATTTCAGACATTTCAATTAATTATATGAAGCTCTCTACCAAAGGCATAAAAAAAATATTGCATAACTTTTTGTAATTCTAATCATTTAACCCAAATAAAACATTGAATGAACAGTAGTGCAATTTTAATATATAAATATGATCAATCTTAGCAATCATACCAACAAATACAAACACGACCGTGGTGGATAATTTAATCCTTAATTAGCACGGGACAAGAGAAATTAAATGACTCCGTGCTATAAATAAGAAACCTTTTACACATATGGTAAAGTTATAAGAGGTCTACATTTTATGGACAAAGTTACCTAGAAAATCAGTCTCTTCAGTCTTGTATTTATCATGAGAAATGACTTGTGATTTTGTTATTTAGGCATGCATATATGTGTCCTACACGAAAAAGTTAATTGTGTCCACTTGTTATTGCATTGATTTGTCTACTGTCACGTCTTAAAAGTTGGACGAAAATGACATTCTCACATGAGCCCATTTTATATATAAAGATGAGCAAGTTTGATAAGTCGACCGGTCACAAGGACCACGGGGTGTGGCGAAACTATCTTGTTAAAAATGTACTATGTACGTAAAAGATTCGTGCTGTCTTTTCGATATTTCTTGCACAAATACATCGTAGCCACGAATCTTAATCTCAAATCATTACGTAATTAATACATCTTATACCTATCATTAATAATCGATTAAGATGAAGTAAAAGCTTTAAAATTACCTTTTTCAGTACGTACTAGCTAGACAAATGAATTGTAATTTGTACATACGGTGTTTGAATATCCTAAAAGAAATCACTTTAAGTCCGGTTAATGATTGTTGTCGTGACAGGATAACATGATTTAACTTAATTAATTAATCAAAATTTAGGTGGAATTATAATTGAAAATTCAGGCATTGGACTGAAGGCTTTCGGCACATATGATTTGGTCTGGCAACTATTGTGATATGCTCGAAAGGATCAACCATCAAAAATCTCTTAAACTATTGTTGATGATATATATATATATATATATATATTTTAGTTTGTAATATAAGTGATGCAATAAGAAACAAATCAAATGTCTTGCTTCATGTGCCAATTATTTTAGAAAGTTGCAACTATTCCAATGGTGGCTAATCATTGATTAGACACACCGTTTGCCAAGTAATTAGTTTTGTGAAGATTTCGGTGGAGTTTATTCCCAAGAGATACATCTGTATGAAGAATTCCAAAGAGATATATCTTTAGTGAAGAGTTTCAATTGCAGATTTGTACCTTTTTCAAGTTTAACGGTAATCGGCCTAAAAGTGTATAAATACTTGAGTTAGGCCAGATTATACGGGTTTAATTTTTAAGCATTTGTTTTCTTGTAGAAACAATCCAAAAACTTGCTATTTGGTTGTTTCATTAGTCAGATATCAAAGAAGTAATTTGCCATAACCGGTTAAGCAAGTGTAGTGGGGGCAAATAACACTTTGAAAGTGTCCAACACGCCTTAGACTTGTATTCCCTGAAAGTTGTAATACCAAAATCTCGTGTCTTTCATTTTTCTCCAATTTCTATTGTGTTCGATTCATACCGTTAAGTCTTCAACAATCTTAAAGTGTTATTTGAGTTTCCATGGAGTCTACTCAAGAATCGCAATCAAAGTGATGAATCAGACTTTGTGAAGTTGGACTGCTAGATGGCACATGCACCAACTTTAATCGTTGGAAAGACAAATTGATGTTTTTCCTAATCTCACGAAGGTTGCCTCGTTCTCAACCCGGATCTTCCGTAAATCCCACCACCAAAAGATGGCGAATCGACAAAGTGAAGAAACAAAGGGAGGCGTCAAGAGGATGAAGTGATGTGTAGGGGTCATATTCTCAACACCTTGTCGTACACTTTTTACGATTTATTCACCGTGAAGAGTCCGAGGGAAATCTGGGCAACACTTGAACGTGAATATGCATCACAAAAGCAAAGAGAGATAAGTTTTTAATTAAAAAGTATTTTGAATTCAAGCTTGATGATTCTTGTTCTCTCATGGATCAAATGCATAATTTGCAAGTGATAGTTTCAAAACTTAAAGATTATGGGGTGGAAATTTGAGAATCTATGCAAGTAGGTGCGATAATTGCTAAATTACCTTCTTCGGAATGATTATCAAAAGAAATTGCTTCATACTTACGAAATTTTGACCATATCTAGTGTTTTGAAACATTTAAGAATTGAAGAAGGTCTTTGCAGGATTTTTCATAAGAAAGAATTTGATAGTGATCCTAGGGTGAATATGGTTCATGAGAAAAGTTTAAGAATAAAAGAAAGAATTAAAAAATGCTGATTCTCAAGACAAGAAAAAGAAAAATAGAGTTTGCTATAATTGTGGTAAGAAAGGTCATTATAAAGCCGAGTGCAAATCCAACAAGAAGTTAATAATGCTTAATGTTTCTAGTCTAATCTTGTTGAAGATGCTCGAAATTATAGCAATGTTATCTCTTGTACCTGATTGAACTCCACTTGGCTACACCAACCCCTTCCAAAGATTGGTGGTATGATCTAGTCTTTGCGATTCATGTTTGCAATGACAAGGAACAATTCAAGAATTATGAAATGCGGATGGACAACAAGTAGTTATGGCAAATGGTGTGAGGGCCAGTGCTTATTGGTAGAGGAGATGTTCATTTAGACTTCACCTCCGATGAAGATGATACTCACTAATGTGCTTCATGTTCCGGATGTTGTGAAAAATCTTGTGTCGGATATTCTTAATAAGAAGGGGTTAAAGGTCAAATACTTGTAGTCTAATAATGTAATCTTGTCTAAGAATGGTGTATTTGTTGGAAAGGGGTATTCTTGTAACGGTTGTTAAACCGAGTATCAATAAAGTTAATAATGTTTCTCTTTATTTGATTGATTTTTCTTATTCTTTGTGGCATGGTAGATTAGCACATGTTAGTCATAGAGTTTTAAATTACATGTCTAAAAATGGATTTATCTCCTATAATGACTATGTGAATAAGAAGTGTGAAACTTGTGTTCAAGCAAAAATTACAAGATTACCTTTTCCTAAAGTTGAAAGAAACACACAATTACCTTTTCCTATTCTTTGTGCATGTTTATTTGATGAAATCTAAGGATGAAGCATTTGGTATGTTCAAAGCTTACAAGTCTCTTGTAGAAAATCAATTAAGTAGAAAAATCAAAACTTTGAGGAGTGATAGAGGTGGTGAATACTTTTCTGGTGATTTTTCTAAATTCTGCGAGGATAATGGTATTGTACACCAAACTAGTGCTCCATATACACCACAACAAAATGGTTTGGTGAAGGAAAGAATAGAACGCTACAAGACATGGTGAATTTCATGCTCTTAAGTTCGGGTTTGCCAAACAATTTGTGGGGTGAACCTTTGTCAGTCCGCTGTCATGTTCATTATCGGATTCCTTCATTAAGGACTAAAGTGTCCCCATATGAGTTATGGAAAGGTAGAAAACTAAACTTGTCATACTTTTAAAGTTTGGGATTGTATAGCCTAAAAGAACCAAGCTTGGGACTGGACACTTAAAAGTGTTTTTGTTGGCTATGCTTTGAAAATTCTAAAGCTTCAGATTCTTGCATCTTGATTCTAAGGTAATAGTAGAATCAAGAGATGTTGAGTTCTTTGAGGATAAGTTTTTAAAAGATTCAATGGTGAATGTGAATCCATCACAAGTGCTGTTCATCTCAAATTGCAGCTTCTAGTGAACTTAAAAGAAAAAAGAAATTGACACTCCTATTGAACTTAGGAGAAGTCAAAGACAAAGGAAGGAAAAAGAACTTTCTTCTCGATTTTATATCCTCTCAAGCTATTGTCTTCCTTGTGGAAGGTAATAGGAACTCTCTACTTAATAAAACACCAGTTTATTTAGTGTGAGAGAATGATCCTAAAACATTTAGTGAGGCTATAAAGTGCAGAGATGCTTTGCATTTTGGAAAAAGCGTAAATGATGAAATGGATTCAATATTGTCTAACAATACTTGGATTCTAGTTGATTACCTCAAGGTTCAAGACCAATAGGCTATAAATGGGTATTTCGTAAGAAGTATGCCACAAATGAATCTATTCTTACTTATAAAGCAAGGCTAGTAGCTAAGGTATTTAAACAAAAGAAGGAGTCGATTACTTTGACACTTATGCGCCTTCTTTAGGATGACCTCGGTTAGAGTACTTCTGCTTTAGCTTCTATATATAAGATGCATGTACATCAAATGGATGTAAAAATAACTTTTCTAAATGGTAATTTAGATGAGAGGTGCACATGGAACAAATCCGAGAAGGCTTTGTGCTTGTGCCCTCGTAATGAACATAAAGTGTGTAAGCTAGTTAAGTCTTTGTATGGACTAAAACAAGCTCCTAAACATGGCATGAAAAGTTTGAATCAGATTGCTCTCAAATGGATTTAGGTATAATAATGTTGATAAGTGCATTTATTCTAAATTCAATGAAGAGTATGGTGTGATTATTTGCCTTTATGTGGATGACATGCTTATTATAAGTACTACTTTAAAATGTGTAGTAGATACTTAAAAGTATCTTTCTTCTAAGTTCAAGATGAAGGATCTTGGTGAAGTTGATACAACTTAGGTATTAAAGTTAAGAAACATAGTGGGGTTTAAGCTCTTTTTCACAAGCACATTATGTTGATAAAATCTTAAAGTATCAACATTTGAATGTGAAGGAAGTTAGTACTCCTTTTGATCCTAACTTTAAGTTATATGAAAATTAAGCAATCCGATAGCTCAACTCGAATATGCTAGTGTAATTGGAAGTCGATGTATGCAATGAGTTGCACAAGGTCGGATATTTCATATTCTCGTTGTAGACTTGCAGGATATACTAAAAATCCTGGTAGGGATCATTGGAAAGTTGTGACAAGAGTTCTTGGATATCTTAAAAGACTAAAGATTTAGGACTCTACTATAATAACTTTCCAAATGTACTAGAAGGTTATTCGATGCTAGTTGCATTACTAGCATAAGTGATCAAAAATCTACTAGTGGTTGGGTGTTTATGCTTGGTGGTGGTGTAGTTTCTTGGGCTTCAAAGAAACAAACATCAATTATACACTCCACCATGGAAGGCTGAATTTATTCTTTATCTTGACTTGTAAGGAAGCGAGAATGACTTAGAGATTTATTGCTTGATATAGATTTGTGGCCTCGTCAATGCCACCAACAACTTTATATTGTGATAGTGAGGCTACTATGTCTAGAGCATTGAATAAAGTGTACAATGGTAAATCTAGACATATAATCCTAAGGCACACATTTATTAGAGAAATGCTTAATAATGATGTTGTCACTATTGTGTTCGTTAGAACTTATAATAATTTAGGCGGATCCGTTGACCAAACCTTTAGCTAGGGATTTGGTGAATTCAACAACATCAGGAATGAGATTAAAACCCCTGATCTATAATCACTAATGATGGTAACCCAACCTTCTTCTAGTACTACCCCTAGATTGAAATGTTTAAAGGGTAAAAACAAGTTGCTAAGTGATTGTGAGCACCTAATTAAGTGTATACCATTCCAAGTATAAGGTGCATCTTTTGTTACTCTTAAGTGAGCAGGTTGATAGTTAATTCCTAATGGAATTATTTCATAGTGTTTTATTTATGTTCAATTAAATAAAACTTGAAGTAACTTCCACCTATATGGTCATAAGAAGTGGTGCCGCTTGTAGCAAAAGTTTTGGGTGATCTTTTGTGCATGATCATGAACTAGGATGAGCACATGGCTGGTAATAGTGCTAAAAGTTTTTGTGAATAAAAGAATGCAGTTGATGGTTCATGTGTGAAATATTTCTAATCTACTTTGAGTGTTGGCTTAAGCAACCTAGCCACCAACTATTTAATTTAGATTTGTGAATTATTTACACTAAAGAAAAGTTTAAAACGAAAGTTACTTTTCTTATGCATGATATCTATGAATGTTAGCTTGAAATTATATTACAAACTAAGTGGGGGAATGTTGATATATATATATATAGTTTATATATATATATATTTATTTATTTAGTTTGTAATATAAGTGATGCAATAAGAAACAAATCAAATGCCTTGCTTCCTTGATGGTTTACGTGCAGACATGTGCCAATTATTTTAGAAAGTTGCAACTATTCCAATGGTGGCTAATCATTGATCAGACACACCGTTTGCCAAGTAATTAGTTTTGTGAAGATTTCGGTGGAGTTTATTCCCAAGGGATACATCTTTGTGAAGAATTCCGAAGAGATATAATCTTTAGTGAAGAGTTTCAATTGCAGATTTGTACCTTTTTCAAGCTTAAACGGTAATTGGCCTAAAAGTGTATAAATACTTGAGTTAGGCCAGATTATACGGGTTTAATTTTTAAGCATTTTTTTCTTGTAGAAACAATCCAAAAACTTGCTATTTGGTTGTTTCATTAGTCTATTGTATCATAGAAGTAATTTGCCATAACTCGGTTAGCAAGTATAGTGGGGGCAAATAACACTTTAAGGAAAGTGTCCAACACGCTTTAGACTTGCTTGTATTCCCTTCAAAGTTGCAATCATAGTAATGAAATTCTCGAATTTTTGAAAAATACTCGAATAAAACACGATATTTTCATACGACGTTAAAATCACGTATATATCTTTTAAAAATAATAATGTGACAAAATCTCCTAACTTTTCGTTAATAAAGCGATTTTTTCCCACTTTAACAAAATTATACTATTTTAATTTATTTTCTAAATTTAAATATAATTTTATTAAATAATTTAACTTTTACAATTAATTTATTGAGAATCTTCCTACTAAAATATATAATTTTCTATAGAATTATTAAACATTTATATCGATATATTCCCAAATTAATCGCGTATTATACAGACGAATTTTGTCGTATAACCGAGATTTTGTCGAATTATTCACGAATTATCCCGAATAATACCCGAGATACGAATTTTAAGGGCTAACGATTTATTCCCGAATCCGAGATTTGTTACTATGGTTGCAATACCAAAATCTCGTGTCTTTCATTTTTCTCCAATTTCTATTGTGTTCGATTCATACCCGGTTAAGTCTTCAATAACTATCAGGTCGTCCGGTCCGAAGGCATTGATCAAAGATATCCGGGCCGTGCGAATATCGAACAATCGAATCAAGGCATGTAAAGCGAGACTTGAGCATATTAGTTAGAGCGGATCCAAAAGAGTATAGAGAGACAATATAATAATTGTCGTCTTGCGATCAAAAGCCTTCTCTCTACATTTTTCTCCCCTTCTCTCTACTACCCAAAAAAACCCTAACTTATCTCTCCTCCTTTTCCTCTACAATGCCTCCCCTCCCCTCTCCCCTCCCTCCTTCCCTCCATGTTTTCTATTGGAGGGATACCAAATGGTGGTCCTCTTGGCGTATAAAGGTGACCAAAATTTTTGGTCCAGGGCGAATGCGGGTCGGAGCTTCATGGAGATTTCTCGGAGCGGAGAAGATGATGGGTTGCGGCGATGTAGATTTGGGAGAGGAGAGGCATTTTTCTTTTAGTTTGCTAGTAAAACTGTTGTTTTCTTTTTTCGTTTGTGTTTTCTTTTCTCGGTTGATTTGCGAAACTCGTAGGCGGATCGGGTTTTTACGTTTTTCCGCAAAGATATGTAGTGGTTGCTCGTGCGATTTTAGTTTTTTGGTGTGTTACGCTCCTTTAAGGAGTCTTTAAAGTCTCCCGTGGAGTAGTTAGTTTGGGGTGGGTAGTTTTTAGTCCATGTGAATCGAATTGGTTTTACCAATTCCCGCTTCCTCGTAGTTAGTCTTGTCGCTCTTGCCCGTTGGCTACGATTGTAGTTGTAATTTTAGTTTTGAGTTGTTATAATAATATTCTATCGTTAAATGAGAAAAAAAAAGACAATATAATAATTTCTTTGTAAAGTAAAAAGTGTCAAAAATCCTCAAAGGCATAACCCTTTATGTGTCTTTATAGCTAGAGTGTTTACCTTATTTGGATAATTAAGGCGTATAGGCCGTGTGTTTTTAAAGAAGAATATATGATACATGTCATCCTTCTTAAAAGATCCCAATATATTTGGTTTCTTTTTTTTTTTTTTTTTTTTTTGATAACTCGGCCGAACTTACGCCGACTATGCCTCGAGGACAACGGCTCAAACTCTCATTGCTGCCGCCAAGGTAAACTGCGGGATGTGCACGCACCGGTGTTCGACGGGAGTTGTGACGTACAACCGGATCCTCCCGGTAAAGAGAGAACAATTATGTTCGACCCCCAATCTACTAATAACGATCTCTCCCGAATCGAACCCACACGGATGCTTTGTTCGATGAGTTCCCACCAAATCTTCACCCGGCTCGCATATGCCCTGGGAGCGATTTGATGGAGCGGGATATAAACCACCGACCTCCACCCCACAAACAATTTGATGGAGCGGGGATTTGAACCCCGACCTCCATCCCACAATTGCTTGTGGTGGCCAGGTGGGCTAAGCCACCTGGTTCAATATATTTGGTTTCTTAATCATCTTATCATTGGCAAAAACTTGCATGAGACAGTCTCACGGATTTAGATCCGTGAGACGGAGCCCTTACACAAAGTTTTAAAGGTTTTTTTTTTTTTTGATTTTTATTTTCGTAGGGTTTATATTTGTTTTTTTAGGGTTTATTTTGTTTCTTGGGTTTATTTTTAATTGATTTGGGTTTTTAGAATTTTTAGTTTTTTTAGGGTTTATTTATTATTTTTTGGGTTTATTTTTGTTTTTCGGGTTTTTTCTTCATGGTTCATGTTTTTAGGGTTTATTTTTGTTTATTCATGGTTCATTATTATTTTTAAATTTATTTTCATGGTTCATGTTCTCAAGACGGAGCCCTTAGGAGGTCCGTCTCACGGATTTAGATCCGTGAGACCGTCTCACAAGAGACTTGCTCCTTATCATTTTGATTTTGTCTGTCCTCGTTGCCGTTCATACCTAGGCTTGAAGCCAAGAATCCGAGCTAGACCACCTTGTAAAACCGACCAAGTCGGCCTATCCAGGTCTGACCGGATTCAAGTTCTCGGGAATTACTAGGTTCAATTCGGTCAGTTTAACGATTAAAACCGAGCGGCATCCTAATGTCATATCATCCTTTGTTTTTTTTCAATAAGTTGAGAGTACTGGTTGGAGGGAGGTGATAAATTTCAAAGAAAAGATACGAGGTTCGAACCCTGGTCAACAATCTTACAAAGGGTGAACGATACCACTGAGCTACAAGTTCGTGGTTGCATATCATCCTGTTAAAAGGTAAAATCTCTAATGATGGGAAAGAAATACTCATTGGCAAATATGTGCAATGCTCACAATCGTGTGTTAATTACGTGAACAAGGAACAAGGAAATGAAAGCAGATTGTTGTAATATGACATCAAATGTCTACTTATTTGCTTGTGAAAAAAATGTGGGTGCCTCCCTGATATAAAGGCACCGCCCATGGTCCTGTCGATGCTCATTTAACATTTTTACGTACTAGTTTCATGCAATCGGAGTTGGATTGTGATTCTTTTTGAAAAGGCCTCTTTGGCGAGATCTTCTCAAGAATCCAACCCGATCCTCAGCTAGCATGCAAAAGACTAACCGGAGAGAACTCCGGCGTGAGCACTCCGACGATCAAGTCAGTAAAAAGGGAAGAGAGTAAAAAGAAGTGTATAAAATATAAAAGCGAATAATAATGTCGAGAAGAAGTCCTTTCATTTATTACCTTCTTCCTCCTTTTATACCCAATCCCTTTGGTCCTTTGAGGTCCACGTGTTAAATCGGGATTGGGAGAGAGATCGTGGAAATCATTTAGGTTGACAAAAAGAATCGTCACATCGGTCGGTCGTCCCTGGGGGATAGTTCTTGCTGTCAAATCCGCTTTTTAGGATATTAATTACTTGTCGCCTTTCTCTTGTAGCGATTATTGCGCGTAGGTATGACTCCGACACTTAGTAACTTCGTGTCGGTCGTCAGCCTCTTTTAGTAACTCTCTGTCAGTCGACCAAGGTTTTAGCCTCTTGTAGTCAAGTCAATCGCATCTACTAGTAACTATTAATCGGTCGGTTGTACTCTCTAGTTACTCCATATCGGCTCGGTCGTACTCTCTGCAGTTCTCCTGTCGGCTCGGTCGTCTTTCTAGTTACTCCATGTCATTTCGGTCGGTCTCTCTAGTTACTCCCCGTCGGCTCGGTCGTCTTTCTAGTTACTCCATGTCGGCTCGGTCGTATTCTCTAGTTACTTTCACTGTCGGAGTCGGCCATATCTCCTAAGACTTTCTATCGTGTCGACCAAAACTCGAATAGCTGTCGGTCGACCGAGGAGCTCTAAGTATCAAAGGTCGGTCAAAGCTCTCAATAGTCTACCGGTCGACCACACCAAAGCTCTGATAGCTTATCGAGTCGACCGAGAGTTCTAAATATTTAGCAGGTCGGTCAAAGCTCTCAATAGTTTACTGGTCGACCACACCAAAGCTCTGTAGATAGCTATCGGTCGACCAGAGCTCTAAATATTTATCGGTCGGTCAAAGCTCTCAATAGTCTACCAGGTCGACCACACCAAAGCTCTGTATAGCTGTCGTCGGCCAAGACTCTAAATATTTAGCAGTGGTGGTCAAAGCTCTCGATAGTCTCCCAGTCGACCACACCAAAGCTCTGAATAACTGTCAGTCGACTGAGCTCTAAATTAGCAGGTCGGTCAAAGCTCTTAACTTATGGTGGCTTCTTTTATATGTACTTAGCTACACCGAATCAACTAGTCCCCTTCTCCTAGTTTGAGCGTAGGTCTAGACTTGGAGAGTATAAAATCTGAGGTCTCCCTAAGATGTATATGCACTTAGATACGCCCGAATCACTTTTGAAAAAAATAATTTACTAATGGTTGATCAGTACTCTTCATGAATTGTCTATTCAAATGAAATTTCCACAAATTGATAAAAGCATTTGACACCATGCGTACAAGTTAGGTACATGTGTTTAAGGTAAAAAATTCATGTTGGTAGCTTTACATAGCCATCAAAGCAGCTCATCACTCAAAACTTTATTGTTCATGAGTTTCATATATAGTGACCATGCGGTCCATGCATGCCAAGGCCTTTTAACTTTCCATGATTAAAATCGGGATAATTTCACTTTTGATACCCAAAGTTTACCACCTTTTCGCTTTTGGTACCCAATGTTCTCACTTAATCAATTTTGGTACCCTAAATTTCAGACGTTAGTCACTTTCACTACATGCCGTTATTTTTCCATCCAAAACTGACGGCTAACCTGTTGCTGCAGGTAAAAAGTTAGGGATAATTTCACTTTTGATACCCAAAATTTACCACATTTTCTATTTTGGTACCCAAAATTATTTAAAATATTTTAAATTCTAAACTAAAAAAACTCAATATTATTTCCAAAAAGTTATTTTCAAAAATAAATGATGTTTTAAAAATCTAAAATATTGTTTAAAGAACTAAAAGTTGCGTTAAAAATCGACAACTACTTAAAAATGAATTCAATATAAAATTAAAAATCTAGAAATTTTCTAAAATTCTGAAAAATGGATTAAAAATCAGAACTATAAGATTTTGAAAAAATTAACCAAAAATTTGATTGACTTAAAAAATCCAAAAAGGGTAAAAACATTGATTTTTTTTAAAAAACTAAAAAACTATTTAAAAAATATAAAAATTAACAAAAATATTGAAATTTGTTTTGAAAAAAATCAAAAATTTATTTAAAAGTCTTAAAATTATTCCATAATTGGGATATTAAAATCTGATAATTTTTAAAAAAAATCCAGAATTTTTTAAAACATATTTCGAAGTTTTAAAAAGTGTTTTGATTTTTTTTTATTTAGGACTCCATAAAACTCCAAAATCAAATTAAAAGAGGTTTTCGATTGCTGGGTGAAGAAAATGGGAAAAAATATGAAACGGAGAGGACAAAGTGGAAGCGAAGAAAAAAAGAAAAATTAAATTTTTTATTTTATTAATATATATGTAAGGGATAATTTTATTTGATATATAAACGTGACTACTCTTTCAAACTGAATCAATTTTTGAAAATTATATAAAAAAAAGTCCTATGTATAAAAAAATCACGTTTAATTTTTATACCCAAAATTTACCATCTTTTAAGCTTTTTTGATACCCAAAATTTACCATCTTTTTCGCTTTTGGTACCCAAAAGGTTTTTTATTCTTCATTTTTACTAATTTTAACTGCGGTTTCCACCTACTACAACAAAAAGAACCGTTTGTTTTGGATGGCAAATTAACGGATTGTAGTAAAATTGATCAAATGAGAAAATATTGGGTACCAAAATT
Organism: Rehmannia glutinosa; assembly: GCA_016081115.2. Lineage (NCBI taxonomy): Eukaryota > Viridiplantae > Streptophyta > Magnoliopsida > Lamiales > Orobanchaceae > Rehmannia > Rehmannia glutinosa. Next base: position 9,749,888 of record CM071928.1, read on the forward strand.
AATTAAGTGGGAACATTGGGTACCAAAAGCGAAAAGGTGGTAAACTTTGGGTATCAAAAATGAAATTATCCCATTAAAATCAGAAAATTTACTAATAGAACTAGGTTTATATAAAAAAATAACCTATCAGATCACTTGTACCTCCATGTGTGCACAATGGCAGAAACAACACTACACGAAATTGGGGTTAGCTAGATAGAAAGCTCCAAAAAAATCATACAAACACTAACTTTTTTTTTTTTTTAAATTTCTAGGTGATATATTATTAGAAACTAAAATTAGGGGCGGGACCCGATGGCCCCCTTAGCTCCGCCATAGCATGCACATGAGATCTTTTATACTGAAAGTGCGTTTCATCCTATTCAATCACATGTACAAACACACAATTTAAGTTTGGTTTATGTTTCAAAAATTAATATGACGGGTTTTATATACGTTCACCAATCATCCATGTGTGGTGGAACAAAGAAATGAAACATCCTTTTGGAATAGAAGATCTCGTCCATCATGCCAAATACTAATATCATTGCCTCTTTATACTCAAAATCAAAGGGAAAATAACACACTAGTGTTAGACCTTCATAGTTTCACTAAATATTAGGCATTTCTAAGACATAAATCACATAAAGAAAACAAAACTAACTTTTGGCCATTCCCACCTAAAAGCATTTGATTGATATCAATGTTGTTGTCGGATTGCTACATTCTACTGAAACATAGTCACAACTTGCAAGCGACTAAACTCTCACTCTCAACATGGTTCTATATTAACCTCAATATCATCATGAAGTTTTATTCAAGCAATCAAACTCAATTTTTCACTTAATGTGAGCTACACATTTTTTCAATCCAATATATGTTCTCTGTTCCTTGATTTTTTCAAATATTTTTTCCTCCTCTGTTTGTTCTTATCATATATAGTAGAAGAAAAAAAAAAAAAGCCCTTTTAGTCATAATTTTTTTTAAGTAGATGATATAAATAAATTTTGTACTTATAATGCCATTTTTCTTATTAACTTTATGTTCCATAATGCAGTTAACAGGTTGAAGTTATTATTATCCAGAAGACAATGCAGGACAAAATAGATTTTGAATCGTCCGAAAATTTTGTCAAGATGGATGATATTCAGAAACTGGGATTGGCAGAACAGGAAGATGATACAAATACTAGAAAAACTATACTCAGGATGAGAAGCTTCGATCGAAATAAGGATTCCCATAAAATAAGACATATTTGCAAAACTAAGTCATTGAGCTCTCAAATTTTAGTAAATATCGATGAAATAATCGACTGTGTCACGGACAGCTTTGATGAGACAGGCTCGTTTGTTAACAATCCTGATCCCATAAGACTAAGAAATAACATATCAGGTAAACCATTGATTTACATTGTTTTTTTTTAAAAAAAAAACTAATAAATATTTTGCTGTTTGTGAAATTCGTTTTTCCAGTCATGATTCTGTTATATTAAGGCTGCTTCCATTTAGCCTTATAACTAATTGGAATGTATATCCAAATTAGTAATTTTACCTATAGGACATATATATTTTAGTAGAATGAATATCAAGCGTTGATATAAGGCTCGTCGTATTTGTGATCATCAGATCCATCCAATCCGATCGATGAGGAGGATCCTGATTCATGTAGCTGGAGAAAAATTCAGATTGAACCTGCATTTGCCATTTCTCTTAAGGTACGTAAATTATTAATAGGGATAATTACAAAAATCCGCTTCAAGTTTGGTCTAATTACAAAAAAACCCCAGATATTTTTAAAATTACAAAAAACACCCATGTGGTTTGATTTTCATGTCTTAAATTTATATTTAAAGGGGTAACCGTAACAATTCTATAAATACATATCAGTCGGAGTTTTCAAATGTATTTTGCTTATGAATGGGGAGTACGTATTGTAATTTTCAAAAACTTCCGGGTTTTTTCGTGATTAGCCCAAACCTCAGGATTTTTTTTTCGGCATTTATCACTTATTGACTAACAAAAAGTTCTGATAAAAAAATAATTTTCTTTCTTCAATTACAGTTTGAAGATGTGAATTACAAGGTAAAATTGAAGGGAAACAAGAATTCAGATGTGGAGAAAAGCATACTACAAGGGGTTAGTGGTTCAGTATGCCCTGGAGAAGTTCTTGCTCTAATGGGACCTTCTGGGGGTGGCAAAACCACTCTACTAAATCTTCTAAGTGGAAGAGTGAAAAATAATGGTGGAACCATTACTTATAATAATCAATTATACACCAAATCATTGAAGCGCAGGTAAAATAAAGCAAATTATGGGCTGTTTATAGTTTAAGGGATAATTACAGATAAGCCCTGAAGTTTGGGCTAATTACAAAATATCCAGAGATGTTTCAAAATTATAAAAATACCCCTTAAGTTTGATTATGTTTTAAATTTAGGAGGTAAACGTAATATTCCTATAAATATCATGTGGTTTTGAAATGTTTTTGTTAATGAAGACGTAATCAAACTTTAAGAGTTTTTTTTTTGTAATTTTCAAAAACCTATGGAGTTTTTTGTTATTAATCCGAACCTCATTTTTTTTTTTTGTAATTATCCCTTAGATTTATAATAGATAATTTACAAAAACTACCCTTAGGTTTATCCTAATTACAGAAAAAATTTGATATTTCAAAATTACAAATACCCCATCTTGAGCGTGTAACTACTAACTTGTAACAATTATACAAATCTTAAGGGATATTTACAATTTTGAAAGATAGTTTTTTTTTTTTTTTTAATTTAGAGTGAACCTTAAGGGTATTTCTGTAATTATCCCTTGATAATGTACCAAAGTCCAAATATTTAGGCATGCACATGATCTTGGCTAATGGAATATTATTTTGTGATGAAAAAGGATTGGATTTGTCCTGCAAGATGACATTGTATTTCCTCATCTAACTGTTAAAGAGACCTTAACTTATTCTGCCTTGCTTCGTCTTCCCAACACATTGTCAATAGAACAAAAGAAAGAAAGGGCAATGAATGTCATCTCAGAGCTTGGTCTTGAAAGGTACGTTTTGATAATTTTGTACGTTCGATAATTTTTTTTTATTTAAAAAGATGGATTTATCAAACGTACGAAATCCATTATTAATTCACATCGCGCAAAGTTTAGGTGCCAAAACACAATGATTGGTGGGACGTTTGTAAGAGGTGTATCTGGAGGCGAAAGAAAACGCGTATGCATAGGCAATGAAATTCTGCTTAATCCTTCGCTTCTTTTCCTAGACGAACCGACGTCCGGTTTAGATTCAACAACAGCTCTTCGTATAATTCAGATGCTTCGTAGCATTTCTCAGGTATAACTTCACATACACTTCCATCAGAAATAAATTTGGAAGCTAGTTTAATTACGAAAAATACCTTTAAAATTCAGTCTAATTTCTTTTAAGGACAAATACAAAATCCCCTTCCCTTGAGGTTCGGGATGGTTACAAAAAAAACTCACAGAAACACTCTTGAGGTTTGATTTCATCTTACATTTTCCCATTTGTATGCATAAAATATTTTGAAAATCTCCTAACATTTATAAAAATATTACAGTTACCACCTTAAATTTAAGACAAAACAAACCTAAGACTTTTTTTTTGTAATTTTGAAACATATCTGGATTTATTTATAATTAGCCTAAATCTTAGGGGTATTTTTGTAATTATCCCTTTTTTTAAATAAAAAAACACTTATTTTTAATATTACAAATACCTCAGAGTGAGTGAGTGTTTGTAATACTTTAAATAGGTATTTATAATAATTTAATCTTTTTTTTGTTATTAAACTAAAACTCAAGGGTCATTTTTGTAAGGAATAATTGGCAAAAAAAAACCCATGAGGTTTGGCTAATTACAAAACAAAATTCAGAGGGTTTTGAAAATTGCAAAAACCTCTTGAAGATTGATTACGTTTACGTCTTACATTCTCTCGTTTCATAAGCAAAAAATATTTCAAAAATCTCCTGACATTTATAAAAATATTACAATTACCCCCTTAAATTTAAGATAGAATCAAAGCTGAGGTATTTTTGTTAGTCCAATCCCTAGGGGTATTTTTGTAATTATCCTTCTTTGTAATTTATTCTTTAGGAGTATTATGTTTGACCTTTTTTTTCCCCTGTATTTTTTCTGTCTATTGACTAGGCTGGGAAGACAGTGGTGACTACTATACATCAGCCCTCAAGTAGACTATTTAGTAAATTTGACAAGTTAATTCTATTGGGCAATGGATGCTCATTGTACTTTGGAAAAGCCTCAGAAGCAATGTTGTACTTTTCATCCATTGGCTGTTCTCCACTTGTCACCATGACTCCAGCTGAATTCTTGATTGATCTTGCCAATGGTAATATAAAAGACAAGTCTATCCCTTCAGAATTGGAGGATAAGTTTTTACCTGGTGGGGAACTTTTTGAAAGTAAAAATGGAGGGCCTTCCCCTGGTGATGTCCATGAGGTAAAAAAACAAGAATAAAAAACTATGGGAGTGTTGGCAAAAAATTTTACTTTTAAAAGTATTTAAGAGTAAGAAATTGGTACGTAGTATTTGCAAATAGAAATTGACATTTCTTAGTTTTTGACCGAATAAAAATTACTTTGTAGTGTTTGTAAATGTCAACTTTTGCTTTTGATTCTGCATTCATTTAATCAAAATCTAAAAATAGGGAGAGATGTGTTTTAGATTTCTAATTCTGATTTGACTTTTACAAGCAAATTAGCACTTCAATTTCTTCACCAAACACTCTCAACTTCTAATTCTATTTTCAAACACTACTAACTTGTGATTCTCAGCTACTTTTACTTCTATTACAATAAATCACTTATTCTAAAAGCAGAAGTTTTTGCAAACACTCCCTATCTATGAATAAGTTTTCTTTTTTTAACATATTTGAAAATGAAACCAAAAGTAGAATTAGAAATCTAAATCACGCTGCCCATTGTTTTAAATATTGATTAAATTGTACAGAATCAGAAGTTTTGAAAATGTTAAAAACTATTTTTTTCTAGTCGAAATCACTTTTTTAAGTGTTTTAAAAAATTCCCATAATCACTTTTACTCGGAACACTATAATCTAGAATGACTTGTTTTTTGCAGTATCTTTTGGGAGCTTATGAATCAAGAGCTTCAAACATGGACGAAATACAAATCTGTAAATCTATTGTGCTCAATCACACACTTGAGAGAAAGAATATGATTAATGCAGAAGAAATGGGAGCAACTTGGACTGCACAATTCTCTATTCTGTTTAAAAGAGGCTTAAAAGAGAGGCGGCATGAGTATTTAAGCAGTCTTCGTATAATTCAAGTCATATCAACAGCAATTATTGTGGGATTACTTTGGTGGAATTCAAATGCTTCTTCTAACAGGGTTCAAGATCAGGTCAGTACCATATAATTTTGAAACACAAAAAAAAAAACATATTATAAAATTTAGGGATAATTTGAAAATATTACCCTTAGTTTTAGCCTAATTATAAAAAAACTTCGAGTATCTTTCAGCATTTCAAACACCCCGTTAAGATTTGTATTTGACTAACTAGTACCCTAATCTTGAGGGTGCAAGTTGTAAAACACAAACAAATATTAAGGGGTATTTGTAATTTTGAAAGATAATTAGTTTTTTGGTAACTAGAGATAATTACAACCCCCCTCCCCAGGTTCGAGGTAAATAAAAAAAAAACCCAAAAAAATTGTGAAAATTATAAAAATCCCTTCAGGTTTTATTTTGTCTATTCCCCCAGAGGTTTATGCTAATTATAAAAAACCCCATGGATTTTTGAATATTGCACAAAAGAAAAGTCCTTCAGGTTTTATTCAGTCTACTGCATAAGCAAAAATAATATCTCAAAACGCCCCATAGCGTTTGTAAAAATATACAATTACCTTTTTAAATTTAATACAAAACCAAACCTCAATGGGATTTTTTGTAATTGTCGAATATCTCTGTTTTTGTTTTTAATAATTGGCCCAAACCATGGTTTTTTTCTATTTATAATTATCCCTTGTAATTATTCTAAACTTAGGGGTAGTTTTTATAATCATCCCAAAATTTTTCGACCTAACCGTTTATTACTCTGAAATTTTTATTGGGTGTAAATGCAGGCAGGGCTATTGTTCTTTATTTCAGTATTTTGGGCATTCTTTCCAGTTTTCACAGCCATTTTCACATTTCCACAAGAAAGGGCTATGTTAGCCAAGGAGAGATCAGTGGACATGTACAAACTTAGTGCATATTTAATAGCCCGAAACACCAGTGATCTTCCTTTGGATCTCCTTTTGCCCATTTTATTCCTTATTATCATCTATTTCATGGTGGGATTGAAGATGACCTTTTCTGCATTTTCACTAACTTTGCTTTCCATTTTCCTCAGCATTATTGCCGCTCAGGTAAGAAAATTACATGTCTTAATCTTAGAGGTTGGACTGTATTTTCCAGGGCGTAACTAGCCGGCTCGATTATCCCCTGGCCCAAAATTCTTTTCGCCTAGCTCAACTTTTTTCTTTAAAAAAATATGTAATTTTTTATTTTTTTCCCATAGGAAAAATGGGCCAAAAAAAAAATTTTGGGGTAAAGGCCCCCTTGATCCGCCCCTGGTAATTTCATAAGCTCGAAGGGATCAGTTTATTTGGCCCGAATCGAGCTGGTCTGACCCGACCATGTATTTTCAAATTTTGGGCCTGACTGGAATTTTGGGCGGCCAGAGCCAACCTGAATATTTTCTTTGGTAATCGACACATTTGACAGCTCTAGTTAATCTGTTTGAAACCCAAGAGATTTAAAAATAAAAATAAATAGTTCTTGTGGGTTTTTTTCAGGGATTAGGACTAACTATAGGTGCAGCATTTATGGATGTGAAGAAAGCAACAACTTTGGCTTCGGTTACTGTCATGACATTTATGTTATCCGGTGGTTTCTTGATCAGTGTATGATGCTCTAATCCATCCAGTACCAGATTTCAATTTTTGTTAGGGTAAATTACAAAACCTCCCTGAGGCTTAACTTAATTACAAAAAAATCCAATTATTTTTTAAAATTATAAATAGCCCCTTAGATATTACAAACATCCTCTTCAGCTTTGTTTTAATTACTTAAAAGATAACCCCTATTGAGGGTGTGATTTATAAAATAAAAAAAAATATCAGTGGGGTATTTGTAATTTTAAAACATAGTTGTGCTTTTTTGTAATTAGATTGAAACTCAAAGCTATTTTTGTAATTAACTGTTTTTGTTATGAATGTTTATATGACAAGAGACTCCATAAAAGTATGTTAAATACAAAAACTACCCCCAAGTTTAGCTTAATTACATAACAATCAAGTTATCAAGGGGAGAAGGGGGCCAACACTCCCCCACCCCCACCCCCAAAAAAAAATTAAGATTTTTTCCTTTAGACTCCATTTTTGGTGTATCGGTCCACCCTTACCAATATTTTTTTCCGACTACGCTATTGCTCTTGACATTTGTTTCTACTATACAATTCACACCCTCAAAAGGGGTATATAATATGTTAGATAATTACAAACGTTAAAGGGATATTTGTAACACTGTAAGCGAGTATTTACAATTTTATACATAAGTGGAGTTTTTGGCAATTAGGCTAAATTTTAGGATGTTTTTGTAATTATCCCTAAAGTTTTTAAGTAATAATATTCTTGATGCAATATCTTTCCACATGGTGCAGCAAGTTCCTCCATTTATATCTTGGATTCGATACGTATCCTTGAATTATCACACATACAGATTGCTTTTGAAGATTCAGTATAGCTGCCATGGAGGTTCATCTGAATCAGTAATTTGTGAGTCTCCTTTTATCAAGGCACAAAGATTGGACTATGGTGGAACTGAAATTGGAGCAATGTTGATGATGGTTATAGGGTATCGGCTATTGACCTATATATTGCTTAGAAGAATGAAACTGGCTGAGGCGTAATAATATATCGTCAGATGCAAATAGTCGGCAAAATTATTTTTTAGTCCTCTCACGTGAGACGTAGTCGAAAATTTGATCCTTTTTAATTTTCAACTTTGGATTCAGTCCTATAAATAAAAAAGTTTATAGATTTGGTCATGTAACCTTGTACAACAGGTAAAAGTTACCTGCTAGGGTGACGTAAATTTTATATTTATAAAACTTAATATTTCAATACAAATGAATTATGTGGCACCCACTTGGCAATACACTTAACAAATGATCAAATTGAAGAGCAAAAAGAAAAAGAAAAAGAAAGAATATCATCTCAGCATTGTAAATTAAAATAATTAAAAAAATATATATTATATACATCAATAAAAAAAGTATATTTAAAATAAAAGATTGGAAGAAATATATCCAATTTTACATAATATATGCAGAAATCCAACTTGAATTTTACATAATATATTTAATATACTTCTCAATTTAAAAAAACATAAAAAAATTAGAAAAATTGCTGGAAACTTTTAATAAAATTTAAAGTAGTGTAATTAGAGAAACACGTTAAAATTTTTAGTTTAAATTGTTCTTGAATTTTGAAAATAAAGTTAATAAAAAATTTATATTAAAAAATATATTTAATTCAACTATAGATAAAATAAAAATAGTTTACAATATTAAATAATTTCATAACTCTAAAATTAAAAATTATTCTTGAAAAAAAATGTTAAAACTTATTTTATAAGTAAAAAGTATATTTATATTATTTTTAAAATATCTTCGTTGATGTCACGCCCCGTGACATTGGGGTGACTTTCGCTATGACTACTGCTCGCCTTATTTTTAGCTTCACCGCAAGTGTACGGTGTAATTTATAGAATAGGGTAAGCAAGGTCGTATCCACGGAGACTAATAAATTTATGCGCTAAGTATTGAACCAAAATAGTCTTATTTTTATTTAGACGATCGAAATTTGATGATTGTTGTATTGGGATTAAGACAATTTAAATCACTAAAACACAAGATTAAGATAATACAAATGATAGAAAAATCAAGATAATGAAATGGATTCCCGAGTTAAGGTTTCGATTAATCACCCTCTTGTTATCCGATTTAATCAAAGCCAAGTTATTATCAATATTCCTATAAGACGATCACAAAGCTATTTTATCCTCCCTCTCGAGATGAATATAAAACGTAGATCAAAATACTTATGTTTGCATCTCTACTTAACATGAATTATTCAACTCCCAAAAGTTCAAAAGATCAAATGTCTTCACAAATATTTACAAACCTCTCGATTCATGCAAATATTTGTGTCGAGTATTCAAAATCTAATATTGAAACTCATCTCTCGAATTATGAATCAATATATCAAACAAGTTAAATCATTGATCAAGTGATAAAACAAGAATAAGCTCAAAATACTCAATTAGGCTTCAAGATAATAACTTCAACTAAGATTAAAACATCCAACTAGATTTCATTAATCTACTTCCAAAACCCTAAAATCTAAAGAGTTTAGCTACACATGATTTCTAAACAATCCACATACAAATTGTTCATAGCCATGACAACTAGAAAATGAAAGATGAAAACTACAAGAGAAGCGAAAAAACTTAGGAAAGTCGACAATCTCTCGATATATCTCCGTTCCTTGAGCTCCGTGCAACCCGATTATCCTTGATGTCTTCTTCCAAGGATATACTCTTTGTCTTGTGTTGTAGATCCCAAAAAATGCGAGAATTCCTTTGTGTGCGCCCAAAAAGACTTTTTATACCCACTTTCGTGGTTTAGGCATAATCTTTGCAGTTATGGGATTCAGCGCGACGCACGGTCGTGCGCCCCATGCACGGGCTACCCGTGCGCCACCCCGTAGAAAACATTCAGTCTTTGTCCGGCACACGGGTCGTGCGTCGGCGCACGAGCTACCCGTGCGCCACCCCATAGAAAACATTCAGTCTCTGTCAGGGACACGGGTCGTGCGTTGGCGCACGGGCTACCCGTGTGCCAAGCTCAAGCTCTAAATTTCTTCATTCGGGGTGCACGGGTGGTGCCTAAGGCACGCTCAACCCGTGCACTCCTCCCCTATTTTTCCTTATACGCTCATCTTTCGCTCGTTCTCACTTCGCTTTTCGTATACTCACTCAATTCTCAATGTTTCCACTTTGTGATGCTCGTATTTGTATTCAAATTGCTTCAAATATCATTAGATTCCTACAAAACAAACAAAGTGTAATATCTTTTGCCAAAAGAGTGAATACATAACATTTTACACGAGTATATGCATGCGTACTCACCATAATAGCCATAAAAATGCCCCAAAATACATGCGAAACTCACGCCTATCAAAATCCCCCAAACTTAAACTGTTGACCATCCCGATCAACAATTTTGAAAGCAAGATAGAACACAATAGGGAGATAAGAATGATAGCGCACATAAGGAGACCAAAACGAAATTCATATTGTTCATCATGAATGTCAAGCAACAAACCAATCAAGCCTCAAATATCTACTCGAAGGGCACGCATCAAACAAAACATGGTGAAATACTTTGAATTACGACCCTCAAAGTTAAGTGTATACTCTCATCTCACGAGGATATAGGACGTGTTTACGCTCAAATCAATTCGATGTCGCAAAATTACCATAGGCTTGCAATTCGTCTCATATCTCTGCCACTAGAGTGTATGCAATTTGTGAATCAAAAAGGACTTTCTCATTTGGTTGTAATGAAGACTCTTTGGTTTGGGTAGGAAATTTTGGATAAAGTGACTCAAACTCGAGTATATAGACCGATGAGAATATCAATCATCTACATTACAATCCCATATGCTACTCCAATCATCCCTCATTTTTATCAACTTTATTTATCTCCATTTCCTTTCTTTCTTTTGAGAATCGCCTCAAATTACAATCCTTCGCCCCCCAAGTTCGTTTAGATGAAAATTCTCATTTTTATTTTTTTCAATTCATTTGTGAATTTTCAACACTTCGTTTTCAACTCCTTTCCTTCCTCTTTTTGTTCCATTTAACCAAGTATGCCCACTTATCCTGCTTTTCAATTCCCACCCATTCAGCCTCATTCATTCCCTTTACTCAACGCTATACATTCGAGTTTAGGGTGATGGATATATTAAGATCAAGGTTAAATTTTGTGGTTATCAAAGAAATAGGCTATAGGCTCAACTTGGCTAACTAGGAATTTCAACATCTTTAGGTAGGCAAAAGGCTTGAAAGGCTAGCAAAGATGGCCTTTAATCACATTCACAATTCACATACAACATGCGGCCTTGACAGAGATACCCAGGCAAGTTTTAGAATTTTAACAACATGAATGATACACTCGAATCACAACAAGACTGCAAAAGATAAAAGCAGTAAAGGCTCAAAAGCTCACAGGCTTGTAAATATGTAATTCAAAGCATCAAACCAAGTTTTCCATATCAACATGCTCAATGTTATCTATTCAAGGCTCAATCAACTCATAACCAACATCCAATCCCAACAATATAAATTTTCAATCAACACACAAACAACAAGTTGCATCATGCCCGGTCAACTCACTCTCTAACATCTAAGAAAGCAATAAACGTGCTAAAGCCATAAACGTGCTTCTAATGCAATGCAACCTAGAATGCTCTATATGCAACTATATGAAAACACACAACAATGCAATAATTTTTTTTTTTTTTCATCTACACTTTTCAAATATCAAAATACTACTTCTCCCCCAAACTTGAATGAAATTGTACCTTTTTTATCGAAAGGGGAAGAATAGAATTTCAATAGTGAAAAGTGGAGATATACCTGAATCACTGTGGCGGCGGCGGTGGGAAGTGGCCTTGTGAGATGTGCCACATTTGTAATTGTTGTAGCACTTGCCACGTCTCCTCGGACCTCCTATCATAGTCCTCCCGGAATGTGAGGAAATTAGCCCGATGCTGCCGCAAATCCTCCCTCTGTTGCCTCAACTCTTCTCCTTGATGGCGCAAGTCCTCCCCAAATGCATATAGCATATCTTGAAATTCATTGCCTCGTTGGGACGTGCCACCATGAGAGGTCCGGGACGATCCCCACTATGTGAAGGTCGGGGGTGATCGCCTCCGTGTGAGGACTCGGGAATGTTATAGCCAAGTTGAGGGTGATGAGGTTCCACCCCCATTTCTCATCTGTGGAACTCATCTTCTTCCGCCACCATATCATCTTCCTCCTGGAAACCTTCAACTCTGCGCCTCTTCCTTGCATCGATAGCATTCGTAACTCTGTTATGTGCCTCGAGTTAAGCGAGAAGTTGGTTGTGTCCGAGGTATCTACTATGGTGTATCTCGGGTTAGGTAATGGAAATGCATCACCTTTCTTCTATAGAAGAACCAACACACCATCTTCATTTGCAATAAATTTCATGTGGTGCAAAGATGCCAAATTAACCCGAGTGCCGCCCGGTATAGGCTCCAAGCCTCTAAAATCAATGTTGAAATGTCGGGCAATAGGGGTAATCAGACCCCCTATAGAAATAGTACCCCCTTCTCGCCTAGCCAACTGTTCCACTTGCTCTGCGAAATAGGCGGCTGTGTTGTAGGGTGTATTTGTGAGCATACACCATAGTAGATACAACTCCCTAGTAGTCATCCCTCCAATATTTTCTCGGCGAACACGGAGGATGCGAACACGCGTTGTTGTATGTAAAAAACGGATTCCGGATCCAAGAGGCTTTGGCGGTCCGTGCGGCATACAACATAGGCCCCGTTTGTGGTGTTTCTACCAGCATTCTCCAAAAGTCATATTGATCATAATTGGCCATCGGTCGGAAACGAGCATTCGTTGGAACCTCAAAGATGGTGTTCAATTGGGTAATAGATAGTTGCCTATGTACATTCCCCAACTGAAAGCGTATCAGATATGGTTCAAAAGCCCCGCCTTGTTTGAGTACTTCTACGGTACTCAAAAACTCCAATGTGAACCGTTTAAAGGTCGGCCACCTTCGGCTCATGAAATTGGTCCATCCGACCTTTGCGAAGAGACGCCAAACGTCCTCATGTATCCCCAAAGTTTGGGTACAGTCATTGTCGGCATAACGGAATGGAGCTATTTGGCGACCAACCAAGCGATTCCATCGCTCAACATCATTTGCATTTGTCAATACAACCCCATATGCCGCGGGGCTGTTCGGGTCTACCTCTTGCGGTGCCTCGTCTCGTTGTACCGCCTCGCGCGCACGTCTTCTTCCACCTTGGGGATTCCTTCTGTCAGCCATGATAAAATTGATTCCTGAAATAAACTCTATTAGCATCCCAACAAGATCAATGGCAAGCAACAAATTAGGGGTTTTAAGTTAATACATTAGGTGGTGCATATTGACTTCCCTACATCACTTTGATCGATCAAACAACCCCAAACAATCAAGAATTATGGCCATACTAGGAAATCATTAATCTTTAAGCTCAAACAATCATTGTACATGCCCCATTCATCAATATTTCATTCAAATTTTCCTTAATTACACAAGCCCACAAAGTGTTCGATAGTTTGCCTTAAAGAATAATTCATACAATTCATAGTAAAAAGATCAAAGCAAGCACTAATCATGATTCCCATTACATAATTTACAAGAAATTCACAAGAAAAAACGATGTTCTTACCTAATTCTCGAAATTCGACTCAAAGTGAACAACTTGAACCCTAGGTGTTTTTTTTCTCAAATTTCTTCAATCAAACTCGAATGCAATGCAAAGTGTAGTTATAATGTGATGGGGGAGTGATGAAATGGGGAATTTAGGTGGAATCTTCAGGAAATTTTGAAGACAATGAAGGATTATTGAGGGGGCGTGCGCTTGGGGAAGTTTTGAAAGGAAGAGCAGTGTTAAAACTGCTCTTATTTACGCCTCTCTGTAGGCGCGCACGGGTCGTGCATTGGCGCACGGGTTACCCGTGCACCATCCCGTAGAAAACTCCCGGGTCTCTCGTAGGCGCACGGGTCGTGCCCGCTGGCACGGCTACCCATGCATACTGCATCGCAATTCAATTTTTTTAAACTTACAAAATTAGAATAAAACACACACACAAAAATAAAAAATGAAATCCATACCAAAACCGTTGGGTTGCCTCCCAACAAGCGCTATATTTAACGTCTTTAGCTTGACGCTGTTTTTCGTTCCGTCACGGGTCTCTATGGTGATGGATGTCACCTCCTCTTGATTACCTCGGTGGAAGTAATGCTTAATCCTCTGGCCGTTTACCATGAAAGTCTCTCCATCTTTTGTTAGCAATTCCATGACTCCGGGAGGATTCAATACTTTCTTTATCACGAAAGGCCCCGACCACCTAGATTTGAGTTTTCCCGGGAAAAGTTTAAGACGTGAATTGTACAAGAGGACAGGTTCCCTTGGTAAAAATTCTCGTTTCTTAATCATTTTGTCGTGCCATTATTTGGTTCTTTCTTTGTAAATTCGGGAATTTTCGTAAGCTTCATCCCGAAATTCTTCCATATCATTTAAATGGAGCAACCTCTCTTCACCGGCCTTTTGAAAATCCAAATTCAGTTTCTTGACCGCCCAAAATGCTTTGTGCTCCAATTCTACCGGCAAATGGCACGACTTCCCAAAGACAAGTTGATATGGAGATGTGCCAAACGGTGTCTTATATGCGATCCGACGCCCATAGAGCATCATCCAATTTTAATGCCCAATCCTTTCGGTTGATGTTAACCGTCTTCTCAAGAATCTGTTTGATCTCCCGGTTGGCTACTTCGGCTTGCCCATTGGCTTGTGGATGGTATGCCAATGCAACTTTATGTTTCACCCCATATTTTGCCAACAAGTTGCTCATCAATTTATTTACAAAATGCGACCCTCCATCACTAATTAAAGCTCTTGGAGTGCCGAATCGAGTAAATATATTTTTCTTAAGGAACCCCATCAGAACTTGAGCATCATTTGTTTTGGAAGGAATTGCCTCTACCCAACGGGATACATACTCCACTGCAAGTAGAATATATTGATAGCCCGAAGATGATGGAAATGGGCCCATAAAATCAATCCCCCAAACATCGAACAATTCAACTTCGATTACATTTGTCATCGGCATCTCGTGTCTTCTAGAAATGTTGCCCATTCGTTGACACCTGTCACATTGTTGCACAAACAAATAACAATCGTTAAATAGAGTGGGCCAGTATAGCCCACTCTGCAATACCTTCGCAGCGGTGCGGTTGGCCAAAATGTCCGCCAGGGTGCGGAGTGACACTGTTGTAGGACTCCCTCCTATTCATCTTGAGGTACGCATCTTCTTATGATTTTGTCAGCGCACCTCTTAAAGAGTAGGGGGTCGTCCCACATGTAAAACTTTACGTCATGTAGGAATTTCTTCTTCTGATATGACGATAGATTTGGAGGTAAAACTCCCGCAGCCAAATAGTTGACAAAATCCGCATACCACGGAAATTTTGTCTCGAGCATGAGTAACCGTTCATTAGGAAATTCCTCTTTTATCAATTCCGTGCTTCTTTGCGACCCTTCTTGATTTTCAATTCGAGACAAGTGGTCCGCTACCACATTCTCACATCCTTTCCGGTCCTTTATTTCTACATCGAACTCTTGCAACAATAAGATCCACCGAATTAACCTTGGTTTCGCATCCTTCTTATCAAACAAATATTTGATGGTCGCATGGTCGGTGTGAACAATCGTTTTTGTCCCAATCAAGTATGATCGGAATTTATCAAATGCGAAAACAATCGCCAACATATCCTTCTCAGTAGTGGTATAATTCTTTTGAGCGCAGTCCAACGTTCTACTAGCATAGTAGATGGATCTAAACAATTTTTCCCTCTTTTGACCGAGAAACAGCCCTACCGCAAAATCGCCGCATCACACATCAATTCAAACGGTTGACTCCAACGGGCGACAAGAATAGGTGCGGTCACCAATGCCTTCTTCAAGGTGTCAAACGCCCGCAAACAATCATTGGAAAAATTGAAAGCGACATCTTTTTCTAGAATTGGCTCAAAGGCTTAGAAATTTTAGAAAAGTCACGGATAAACCTTCTATAGAATCCGGCGTGGCCCAAGAAGCTCGAATAGCTTTTTTGTTTGTATGAGGTGGTAATTTCTCGATCGCTACAATCTTTGCCCGATCTACTTCTAAACCTGCAGAAGAGACTCGATGACCAAGTACAATGCCATCGCGTACCATAAAATGACACTTTTCCCAATTTAGTACGAGATTGGTCTCTTCATCATCGCAAGACTAGGGAAAGATTGTTAAGACAATTATCAAAAGAATCACCAAACACAGAGAAATCGTCCATAAACACCTCCATAACCTTTTCAATAAGATCGTGAAATATAACCATCATACAACGTTGGAAAGTGGCAGGTGCATTACATAACCCAAATGGCATGCGATGAAATGCAAATGTGCCATAAGGACATGTAAATGTTGTTTTCTCCTGGTCTTCCTAGCAATCATGATTTGATTGTACCGGAATAACCATCTAAAAAGCAATAATAATCATAACCTGCAAGACGATCCAACATCATATCTATAAAGGGGAGGGAAAATGATCTTTTAGTGGCATCATTTAGTTTTCTATAATCAATGCAAATTCGCCACCCGAACAATTCTAGTAGCAATCAATTCTTCATTCTCATTTTTCACGACTGTTACCCCCCCTTTTTTCGGCACCACTTGTACCGGACTTACCCATGAACTATCAGATATAGCATAAATGATCCCAGCATCTAACCATTTCAATACTTCCTTCCTAACCACATATAGCATAAATGATCCCAGCATCCGAATTTTATGCATTACAATGGATGGACTTATGCCTTTTAAATCAGTTATAGACCATCCTAGTGCCGACTTATGTTTTCGTAAAACCCTTAACAATTTATCAAGTTAAGTAGGAGTAAGAAGAGATGAAACGATTACCGGATTTGCATTATTCGCCCCAAGAAATGCATATTTGAGGTGTTCGGGTAATTGCTTGAGTTCCGGAGTCGGCGTTGTTGTCTCGGGTCACGCACGGATTACCCGTTTCAGCGCACGGGTCGTGCATGATCCACTGTCTTGATTCTTCCTTCCGGCATCACGCACGGGTTGCCGTGCGTGGGCGCACGTCGTGCGTTTACGTAAGTTTGGCTCCGCTTATTTCGATTTTGCATTCTCGCCCTTTGCGCTTCTAGGTAGCTCCTGCATATGATCTAAGGCACAAACATAGTCGTACAAATCTTGGTTATCAAAATCAAGTACAACACTTTCGACATTGAGCACGAGTGGGTTAGACCAAATTCCAAATCATCTGTAGACAATGTATGATCAATATAATCTTCAATGCATGAACTAACTATATCCAAAAATTACAATTCTCCACCGTATCATGAAATTTCATCGCCTTATATATAGAAAATAAAACGTGCTCATCATTAACTCGTAAAGTGAGCTCTCCCTTTTGTACGTCTATTAAGGCTTTACCAAGATGTAAAAGAAATGGACGTCCAAGTATCGCGAACGTCGCGATCTTCTTCCATATCAAGAACCAAGAAATCCACAGGGAATATAAATTTATCAACTTTTACCAAAGACGTCTTCTATAATCCCTTTGGATATGTAAATGAACCGGTCCGCAAGTTGCAATGTAACGTGGTTGGCTTCGCTTCGCCTAGTCCAAGCTTCCCGAATACGGACAAAGGCATCAAGTTAATACTTGCCCCAAGTCACACAATGCTTTATTAAAGAAGTTACCACCAATGGCACAAGAGGATAGTGAAACTCCCCGGATCTTTCGATTTTGTGGCGCTTCCTTTGAATGATCGCTACATTCTTCCATCAAATTCACCGTTTCAAAGCTTGTCATCTTCCTCTTCTTTGACATAACATCCTTAAGAAATTTCGCGTAATTTGGCATTTGCTCTAGTGCGTCTGCAAAAGGAATGTTAATGTGCAATTTCTTAAATATATCAAGGAATTTTGCAAATTGATCATCAAGCTTTTCTTTTGAAATCTTTGAGGAAAGGGAAGAGAGATAGGTAATGTAGATATATTAGAGTTAGATGATGATTTAAGCTTCTCATTTTTGTTTGTTCCTCCTCTTGTCTCTCTTTTTCCCCATTTACTTCAACATCTTCTTTCATCACCAATTCAACGTCTCCCGACTTAGATGCTTCCTCTGAAATTTTTAGATTTCCGGATTTTTCTTTAGGCCCATCATATTCCGTACCACTCCGTAACCGAATAGCCTTGCATTGCTCCTTAGGATTAACTTCCGTGTTACTCGGAAATTGACCCCTTTGATGTTGTCCACCCACAATTGTAGCCAATTGGCCCACTTGAGTTTCAAGACTCTTCATCGAACTTGTCATTTGGGTCATTTGTAGCTCCACCTTATCCAACCTTGAATCTTGCCTAGCGGGCGACTCCTGCGTGTCGATCGTGAATGCGTTTGATTGATTTATGTACGGGGTGAGTGCATCTTCCAAAGATGATTTGCCTTCCACATTAGCACCCCCATTTGATGTATTAAATCCCGGTGGTGGTTGCAACACATTCTTTGTATTGGCATAGGAAAAATTTTCATGGTTTCTCAATCCCGGATGGTAGTGTGTTGGGTTTGAATTGCTCCGGAAATTGTTGAAATTCCGGTTATTCACATAATTTACCTCCTCCATCGGATATAGAAGAGCTTCACTACCCGTGTTCATGCTTTCTTCTGGCCCTTTCGTAAAAACACTCAATTGGGTTGTCAATGCCGCCACTTGTGCCGTCAATACCTTAATTGGGTCCAATCAAATTTCAGCTACTCGTTGTAAATTGGATCTTTCGACGCCACCGTAACGCTGTTCATAGCCATTTCTTCAAGAAGATTTAAGGCATCTTGCGGAAACCTTGCCAACAATGCTCCTCCCGCTACGACATCAACAAAAGCCCTCGTTTGCCCCATTAAACCATTGTAGAAGAAACATAACTGTTGATCCTCCGGGAAGCCGTGTTGTGGATATCTTCTTAACGAGATCCTAAATCGTTCCCAAGCCTCGCATGTACAAAGGCTCGGAGTCAAACTGTCGGAATTGAGTGATCTCACTTTTGAGCCGCAAAGTTTTGCTTGGTGGAAAGAATTTAAACAAACACTTTTGGCTCAAATCGTCCCATGTGCTCACACTTCAAGGCGTCAAAGTACCCAACCAATTTCTCGCCTTATCCTCAAAGAGAAAGGGAATATGCAATCTTATGGCATCATCCGAAACGCCATTCATTTTTATTGTGTTGCATATTTGGGCGAAATGTGCAAGGTGAGAATTAGGATCTTGATTTAAACCCCCAAACCCAGGTTCTTTGTACCATGTTTATCGATCTCACGGTTTAAGCTCGAAATTGTTGGCATTTATCGGGATATGAGCAATACCACCGTAATTACGATTCGTTTGTGGTCGAAAGTAATCACGAATGGCTTCTTTGTTGAACTAGTATCGGAACTTCGTTTACTCCATTATTCCCTGGTATTGGTAACTCATTGATCCTGTCGATCCCATTGTTACCCCTTTGTTCTTCATCCAAATCCCCATTATTGGATTTTGTTGTCTTTCACCCGTCTAGTGGTAGCATTGATTCTTCTCGCGAAAGCCTCAACTTCCCGGTATGAGCGGTATTAAGTCTCCTCGCCTAGAGCGTGTGCTCATGCACTACCTGGACCAAACTAAAAGGAACAAGTCAAATAATGTAGAATTAAAGTTAAACCAAAATATAAAATAAAAATGTCTAAATTAAGAATAATTCTATCTATCGCAATATTAGCACCAAAAATTGTATTAGTCCCCAAGAAACGCGCCAAAACTTGTTCGCCTTATTTTTAGCTTCACCGCAAGTGTACGGTGTAATTTATAGAATAAGGTAAGCAAGGTCGTATCCATGGAGACTAATAAATTTATGCGCTAAGTATTGAACCAAAATAGTCTTATTTTTATTTAGACGATCGGAATTTGATGCTCGTTCTTTCGCTCGTTCTCACTTTATTTTTCGTATACTCACTCAATTCTCAGTGTTTCCACTTTGTGATGCTCGTATTTGTATTCAAATTGCTTCAAATATCATTAGATTCCTACAAAACAAACAAAGTGTAATATCTTTTGCCGAAAGAGTGAATACATAACGTTTTACATGAGTATATGCATGCGTACTCACCATAATAGCCATAAAAATGCCCCAAAATACATGCAAAACTCGCGCCTATCAACTACTGGTGGATTGTGCTGAGAATGACTGTATGTGGCTTCAGTCGGCTGGTTTGTGGGTACGTGTACATGACCGCCTGGATGTTCGAGCAGCTGCCCGGTTAAGTTTGGGGAGCTTGTCGCTAGTCGTGACTTGACGGTGAAGTGGGAATTGACCATTCCTACCCAAACTGGTCAGATGTTGGAGCCGCATTCCTAATGAGCCCAAGACAGGGCGAAACTAGTGGTTGTCCTGAGGGATAGGCTGGCCCCGGGTGGACCGGAGCGCCGCGCGGGCATCATGTGGTTGCCGAAATGGCTAGGCCCGTGACAAGTTTAAAAATCCATATAATTTATCATAAGATGATTTTTTTAACATCTTTTAACTTTCAAAAAAATACATCGTATATCATAAATTTACACAACAACAACAAAAAACTATATATTTATAATTCAATACATATTATACAATAAATTTACATATTAAACATTCAATTCCTATTTTTGGTAAAAAAACAGAAAATTAGAGAAGGAAAAAAAAGGGATATCTCCACCCTCCCCCCACTCTCGTCAGTCATCCCCCAACCCAGCTACCCTTATTCTTGTTCTTTGACATCAAAGACAACCCGGCTCATGGCGGAGCCACGCCGACACGGAACCCAGATAAATGAGAAGGGTGGCAGGTGAAGAAGAAAAAGAAGAATGAAGAATGAAAATGAGAAATTGAGAAGAAAAAAGAAACAGAAGGAGCGAGGGCGGCCAATCGGCAATGGGTACCGACGACGCAAAATTGGAAGAAAGACGATGACGCCAATCAGCAATACCCTAATTTGCTTAAGCTTGAATTACTTTTCCATCTGAATATAATATGTAAAATACCAATTTTATTAAATATATTTCTTCAAACATTTAATTTTAAATATTATGTGAAAAAATTAAATTAGTTTTTTTTATAGATTATGTAATATGTATTTTTATTTTATTTTAACCTAAACTGCCAGGTTGGATTTTTTTTTTTTTTTTGGCTTTTCAATATGACCATTTGCTATTGCTGAGTGTATGCCAAATAGGATGCCACATAATTCATTGGTATTGAAATACTAAATTTTATAAATATAAAGTTCCATATCACCCTAGTAGGTAACTTTTACCTGTTGTAGAAGGTCACATGACCAAATCTCTGAACTTTTTTCATTTATAGGACTGAACCCAAAGTTGAAAATTAAAAAGGACTAAATCTCCGACTACGTCCACTTAGAGGACTAAAAAAATAATTTTGCCCAAATAGCCAGCTGGAATGATGTTCTTGTTTTCACCCATTGTTTCTCAATTTATCAATCCTGTAACTCTTGGGGTTAGTGATGTTCTTGTTTTCACCCATTGTTTCTCAATTTATCAATCCTATAACTCTTGGGGTTGGCAATTTTAGTCCTTTAAGGACTCGTTTGGGATTGTTGATGGGATTGGATTAAAATTTGGGATAGGGTAGGATTACATTGTTCATTGATTATATAATACCATTTAACATTGTGTTTGAGATTGTTATAAGTATTAGTTGATATATTAGAGTTGTTATTAGAGTTGCTAGTTGTTACACACACGTTTCATATCTGTTATATTTCCTCTATAAATAGTCACTGTACATCATGTTGAG
Source organism: Rehmannia glutinosa (assembly GCA_016081115.2). Taxonomy (NCBI): domain Eukaryota; kingdom Viridiplantae; phylum Streptophyta; class Magnoliopsida; order Lamiales; family Orobanchaceae; genus Rehmannia; species Rehmannia glutinosa. The sequence continues at coordinate 9,771,670 of CM071928.1, forward strand.
TGATATATTTTTACACACAATAATATGAATTTCCCGTCTTCCATATTTTCTCTCTTGATTCATGCTTTCTTCATGGTATCAGAGATTAGAAAGAAAAGGTAGATGACTCAAAACAGTAGGGGAAGCATGTCCCAATCTATGATGCCACAACTCAAGATTATGAACAGAGTGAGCAGAATTACAAGTGTACTGAGAAAGAGAAATGAAAGAAGCTGAAGGAAGAACATATAGCCTGCCATACACCTTGCCTCTGGCTACTACTTCCTCAGTCCGCTGGTCCTGCAACACACAATGATCAGAGAAGAATACACATTTCAAAGAGATGGTTTGAGTTAATTGAGACACTGAAAGGAGATTGTGTTGGAAAGATGGAACATATAAGACATCAGTGAGTGTGAGTGAAGAGCTCAGAGGTACATGACCAGTGTGTGTAGCAGTTTGAAACGAACCATCAGGTAGGTGAACAGTGACATTGGTGTTGACTGGGTGCAAATTCATCATATGATTGACATTGACACACATGTGTCTACTAGCTCCTGTATCAATGATCCAATCCTTCTTATCTATCCCTCCAATCACTGTCATAGCATACTGATCTTCATTAAGACAACTCATACCTGCATAATCCATGAAATTTGCAAGTGGAGTCCGAGATAGTGAAGAGGAGCCGATCCACTCTATGTGGCCATGAACTTAGTAATTTCTGTTTGAATAAGGCTAGCAACTGTGGCATCCGCTCATCCTTAACACCTTCATCCTTTCCTTGAGCAACAACACAATTGCTAACGTGTCTTTGTCTATGTTCCTTTGGTAGTTTATACCAATCGGGATAGCCAATTAGTTTAAAACACTCGGCCTTCTCATGGCGGTGATATGACAAGAAGTGCTCACAAGTTATTTTAGCTCGTTCTTCTTTACTCCTCCCGAAATTACCTCTTCCTCGACCTCTATCCAACCATTTGCATTAGGAACACCACGAAATGACACACCTCTACCGGATCCACCATTAGCTCTACCATACATAGCCATATTATCATGTGTCTCGGAAATATAACGCACTTGTCTCTTTTTTCAACACTTAAAATCATCGAATATGCCTTATTAACGACCAGGTAATGGATCAATCATCAAAATTTGATCGCACATATGTTCATAGCTATCATTTAATCCAATCAAAAATTGCGAAGTTTCATAGTTAGATCTAAGTTCATAGATGCCTTATTCGCACCGCAAAAATAAAGGAATCTTGACTATACTAGCATATTCATCCACGACCGTTTGAGTTTAGTAAAATATGCGCGACTCTGAGAAAGTACCTTGCCTGCAAGTAGTAATTTCTTTCTGCAGCTGAAAGAGCAACGGACCATTGCTATCTGCAAACCTCTGAGCTATATCATCCCATAGCTCCTTCGCGGAATTAGCATAAATGAAAGCCTCCGATAAATCCTTGGAAATTGAATTCAAAATCCAGCTTGTCACCATCCAATCTACTTTATTCCACTTCGCATATTTATTAGAGTCTTCAACAGGACTTTTGACCTCATCACTTATGAATCCTAATTTTGTCTTAGCTCCTAGAGCTATCAGAATAGATCTTCTCCATGAATGATAGTTATTTCCAGTGAGGACGTTCGAAATAAGTAACATGCCAGGATGATCGAATCCTTGCAACTGTAGTGAAGGATCTTCAATGGCAACTGTTTGATTAGCAAACAAATGTTGCATGTTTTCTCCGTCTCCAGTGAGAATATCACTCCATCTCAGAGAAGCGTCCATGGTGATGAAAAGATTAGCTTAGAACCTAAGCTCTGGATACCATGAAGAGTGGAACACTGAGTTTTGTGGGAAATTGGTGGCTTTTGGCTTTGTTCAGTCTCCTCATGATATTTGTCGATTTGTCAAGTCTACTTACCGTCTTTTCTTGCTCTTTTAATATATGTTGATGATGTCCTAATTCTTTTGGATCAAGTATGGATGAGATTACTGCTCTGAAGCAATATTTGGATGGTCTTTTTACTATCAAAGACCTGGGAAAAGCTAAGTATTTTCTGGGGGTTGAGATTGCAAGAGTTGCTGCTGGAACCTATCTCAATCAAAGGAAATATATTTTAGACATCCCCAAGGACACTGGTTTGTTGCTTTGTAAGCCAACTCCTACGCCTTTCCCTACAGGTGCAAAATTGGTGGGCAAGGCAGGGACACCCTTGACAGCCCCTGATCAATACAGAAGATTGATAGGGAGGTTGCTTTACTTGAACTTCACTAGGCCTGATATTACTTACTGTGTCCAGCAGCTTAGTCAGTTCCTTAATGATCCTTATTCCTCTCATTGGGAATTGGCTCATCATCTATTGAGATATCTCAAGGGTTGCCCATCCAAAGGCCTGTTCTATCCTACTACTTCTGATGAAAAACTGAGTGCTTATAGTGATGCAGACTGGACATCTTGTGCTGACACTAGAAGGTCTGTGACTGGTTTTTGCATCTTCTTTGGTGATGCCTTAATTTCTTGGAAAATCAAGAAACAAAATACTGTCTCTAAATCTTCAGCAGAATCAGAGTACAGGGCTTTAAGTTCATCTGTCTGTGAACTTCAATGGATTGCTTACTTAGCTGCTGATCTTTCCTTACACATTCCTCTTCCTGTCCCATTATTTTTTGACAATCAGGCTGCAACCTACATTGTTGAGAACCCTGTGTTTCATGAACGTACTAAGCATCTTGAGATTGACTGCCACCTAGTGTGGAACAAGTTCAAGGAAGGTTTCATTACACCTCAGAAGGTTGTGTCTTCTCAGCAGGTTGCTGATATTTTCACTAAGGCATTGGGAGTGGCTCAGTTTGATTTTCTTGTATTCAAGTTGGGCATAAAGGATGTTCACCATGGCCCAACTTGAGGGGGGGCTGTTATGAGTATTAGTTGATATATTAGAGTTGTTATTAGAGTTGCTAGTTGTTACACACATTTTCATATCTGTTATATTTCCTCTATAAATAGCCACTGTACATCATGTTGAGTGATATGTTTTTACACACAATAATATGAATTTCCCGCCTTCCATATTTTCTCTCTTGATTCATGCTTTCTTCAAAGATTTATGATTAATATATAAGAAGTTGGAATAAATTATCTAAAATTGTGTTTGGCAACCATGATTGAATGTGATTGCTTAATGAATAGACATATTTACCTTTCTAAATATTATAATCATTTATACATCTTGATAACCAAAATTTACCAAAGATCTTCACAGTTTCTTCATATTCCTTCCCCAAATTTGCTTCATCTTTCTTCAATCACAGTTATCGTTTGTCAATATTGGCGATTCAAAACATGATTTTTCCATCATGGCAATATCTCTCAAAATTTCAGAACAACACGCTGCATTTGAGTGAAACACAAAAATACATAGCCTGAGAAGACCGATATTGCTCCTACGCTGCGATTTCTTCATTCTTGGAAAAAATCTTCTTTCACAGTTAGTTTTTATTTTATTTTGTGATTTACGTCTACTTATGCAAAGTCTATGTGGATCAACACAAGACGCAAATCAATTAATTTCTTTTCAGCAATCGAATAGTTAGGGTTTTGAAGAAGGTATAATGTGTATTACTTGATTCATCTGACTAATTGAATACAAATATGTATTCTACAAGTGGTTGATGTTTAATGTCAGATTCAAAATATACGGATTAATCAAATTTGTTGTTAATTGTGGTGTTATTTTTTTTGGGATTATTAACCTTCGCCCAATATGGAAGATTTGTCAATTTCAGATATCTTTGGTTTGAGGCACATTGAACACGATTTGAGATTTTTTTATTAAATTAAATAAATGTTTAACAGAAAATTTATAATGAGTCTTGAGAACATGCATAATTGAGATTAGGAGTTCATAATTGTTGTAAGATTAAGAGTTAGTAATTATGATATTTAACTTTTTGTATCACCAATTGGAAATATAAAAAAAAATACATGATTAGGGCAAAAATTTATCTTGTATTGTATGGTTCAGTTGTACATTATAATTTAAATGATTGTTCTGAATTTTTTCTTCTGTCATTGTTATCTTATTTTATCTTATTTCCACAGAGTTATTCAGGTATATAGTTATGGTATTTTTATTTTATTGATCACAAATATACAGTATAAATGGTTTCTGTGTCTTTTAAGTTGGCTTAATCAAATGGTGTCTAAGTACAATATGACTGGGTAAATATTGTTGTCTAATTTTCAAATTACATGGTCACTTGAGATGTCATATTTTATCCACTATCTTGGATAGAAATAACAAAAATTAGCAGCACGAATAGCGACCCCTTTAGTAGTGCTAGCAATGCCACATTTCGTTGTAGTCTTCATTCGGATGATGCGCCATTTCGTTGTCATTGCAGGTATGAATTGAGGATCCATACTTCATGGACAAAGTCAAATCCTGGAAGACATTTTATATCTTGTCTAGAACGAGGGGTAAACTTGTGGTTACTTTAGAAATGCATTTCTCAAACTGAGTATATTTTTAGTTTTTTGTCGACAACTTAATGTTATATCCATTTTTTACTATTGTAGGTGAACAAGTGTGGCTTCTTCAAATGGCTTGATGATCCTAATTACGACCAATCGAGAAACATAATTTCAGGCTTAGTGGACAAGGTGAAGACACTTAGGTCAGTCAGAGTTGGCTTCATCTAGAAAACATGTCCAATTTTTGAAACAACTTGTTAAGGTCTCGTGGCTTATTACGTTTGTTGTTTGTTTGGGTGCATACGATCATTATAGAATGACTGAATAATAACTGAATTGTTCGTATCCAGGTTGTGTTATAGTTGTTCTAATGCGAAAAGATTTGCTTTTTCTAATTAATACTAGGTCTATTAATTAAGGTCTACTATTTAGTTGGCCATAAGCCATTTTTAGTGAATTTGTGTAACTATTTTGAGACTGTTGGAAGCTTTATTCGTGATGTATGGTGGCTTTTGGGCATTAACTATTTTGTAAAAATGAATTGTCGTTTTTTTTTTTTTTTTTTTTTGAGAATGAAAAATGAATTGTCGTTGAAAACATGTAATTGCAGTTGTGTAATTAATGGCTATATTAGTGTTAAACTTGTTTGCATGACACTATTGGGTGAAGGAATGGCTTTTCCATGACACTTGTTTTATTTCACGTGGGTGGTAGATTTTCTGATTTGAAGATCTTAGCTACTAGAGAAAATTGTGGGTTCTTTTGTATATTTGAAACAATTATTTGGGCAACTCATTTAGAATCAAACATCACAGCTTTTTGCTTGATTTGGCAAAACACTGATGGAGATTCTTCTTAAAGAGAGAAAATGTTGGCAGACTAGCAGTCCTTTATGTTATTTCCATTCCCACTTTAATTGATAATTACATGAAATAACTCCAACAAAGCAATTGTAGTGTGATTGCTTCCATAAATTGGTATCACATTGTCCCACATGTCATTTCCATCCCCACTTTAATAAATAAGTTAAGAGGAAATAAGTCCAAAAAAGCAAAAATGCAGTGAATTTGAATAAGGCAAATTTGTATCCGTATTTCTTGATATGTCCATCAACTTTTGAGTAGGGAACTGTAGTAAATTGCAAGTTGTAGCAAAGATTTCACCGGCATTGTTTCTATTGAAGGCATAAATACTATAATAGCCTAGTGCATATACAAAATTAAAATGCAACTTAAGGCAAGCCTCATTTATTTCCTTTTTTAGTCCTTCACGTTCACTCCATTGGTCATAATGGCACCCCGTTTTCCAATCACTCAAGCTGATTTCATCTATAATGAGAAATGGACCGAACGTGAGGTCAGACTGTTTATTACAGTCTTGATTGAACAACAGTCCATGGGCAACTTCCATCCAAACAAAATCAATGCCCATGCGTTGCTAATTGCCATTGATATTGTTAACGAGGAACTTAACAAATTTTTTCACATACAGTGACTGCCGTGAGAGATTGGAGATGCTTGAAAAGCGCTACCGAATTTTATATTGGGTTATTAGAAAGCACATAGTTAGGTATAATGTCATGACTAATAAAGTTAAAGCAGCTGATTACGTATGGGATGAGATTTTTCAGGTACTCTTTGAATGATTAAAAACATGCACTTTATAAATTATTGTATACTATTAATATTAATACAAAATATTGCGACTATGTTTCACTTTATTTTTAATAGGAAAATATTAAGTTAGTTTTATACAAATGAATTGAGTATTATAGACTAAAATTTTGCATTATTTTTGGGTGTTTTAGAGTCGTTTGAGTTCATTTTATTTTATTAGGTGTCGTTAGGGAGTCAATACAGGTTATGGTAGCCGAAGGACGATGAAAAATGATGAAAAACGTGTTTGGGAGTAAGAAGTCGCACTTGAAGAAGAGAAAACGCAAAAAAACGCTGAAAGTGCAGGAGGGCTGCAGCGCTCCAAATAGAGAGATGAAGCGCTAGGAGGGCAGCAACATTCCAAATCGAGCGCTACAGCGCGGTACCAAAAATAGGGCAGTGGGCACAATTTTGTGTGCTACAACGTCCGTTTAGGTGCGTTGCAGCGCGCGACGTCCGGCCAGACTTAGAAACTTGTTATTTTTAGGGTTTTGGACGATTTTTCGGATATAAATACACCAAGGGGACGTATGAAAAAGAGGTCGGACATTATTTTAAGCACAACGCAAGGCAAAAAAACACATAGCTAGGGTTCGGGACGACATTTGAAGGCAGCTCTCATCTGGACACAGAGAGGATTTCTTCTATTCTCTTTTCAATTCCTTCTTTGTTTTCTTTGTCGATCTTTGAGATGTATAATTACTTCTTCATGGGTTTTTGTACATCCATCATGAGCTAAACCTGTTTTTCTAGGGGATTGATGTAACTTACCTTTGAACCTATGTTTTGATTTTTTTCAGTTTATTTAATTCGCATGTTATTAAATCTATTTATGCTATTTGAATTGATTGCATCTGAATTATCTGATCAATAGTTTAGATTATTTGGCGTGTTTAATTTGACACTCGAGAGAGATAATTGAACGATTGGCCATAGAATAACATAACCTAGGGTTTCATATAACTGAGAAGTTTATGAATCTTGGGCTTATAGATTAATAACGTGTGATTAATAAACTGGATTGATAACATATGGGATAACTAAGTGAATAAAACCTCTAGAATTAATATCTATTAAGTGTTTAATAATTTGTCCGAACGAATTTCTTAGCATAATTTTAGTTTTATTTTTAGTTTAATCAAAATCCATCTCTTTTCGATTATCTAGATAGAATTAAGCTACTATAATTACAGTACTTATTTTAAAATTTGATACCAATCCCTATGGAGACGATAATCCTACTTTTTAATCTATACTAAAATTTGACACCATACGCTTGCGGTAAGAATTTCTCAAACAAGTTTTTGGCGCCGTTGTCGGGGATTGTTTTATCTTATTTTGCAATAATGTTGTTACTAAGTAATCTTAATCCTAATCTAGATTAGTTTAGGAATTACTAATTCGTTCTTTCTCATTGAGTTGTCTGTTTATGCAATATTTTAAAGATACATGTGACCGAGGACAAATCAGTACCAATTGCTAAAGATTGTTGTCTTTCTAAGAAAGCCAATCGAAACCAGGTGCATGTGACCGAGGACAAATCAGTACCAATTGCTATGTCCGAGCTTAATCTCTCTGTTGTTGTGTTTGAAGCCAATAGGTGCTACATGGTGGATAACCCGAGAGAATGGTGGGTGGACACAGGTGCTATACGCCACATATGCTTCGACAAAGACATGTTCTCAACATATACTCCTATCAATGGAAGGAAGTTATACATGGGAAATCATGCAACTTCTGAAATTGTCGGTCTACGCAAGGTGGTGCTGAAGATGACCTCGAGCAAGGAGCTGAACCTCATTGATGTCCTTCATGTTCCAGACATTCGGAAGAATTTGGTGTCAGGATCGTTGTTGGTCAAGGCAAGGTTTATATTAGTATTGAGGCTCAAAAGTTTGTACTAATGAAAAATGGACAGTTCATAGGGAAGATGTACTTAGATAATAGACTGTTCAAGATGAATGCAATGAATGTACTCCGAAACTTTGAAGCAATAAAATTAATGATTCTTTTTATTTGCTTGAGTGTTCAAATTTATGGCATGTTAGATTAGGACATTTGAATTTTAACACTTTGAAAAGGTTAGTAAACTTGGAATTACTACCTAATTTTAAAATAGATTCACATCACAAGTGTGAAATCTGTGTTGAGGCAAAAATGGCCAAAACACCATTCCACTCGGTGGAAAGAGAAACAAAACCTCTAGAGTTAATTCACATTGATATATGTGATTTAAAGTTTGTGCAAACTAGATGTGGGAAAAAGTATTTTATTACTTTTATCGATGATTGCACAAGATACATTTATATATATATCTTTTGAGAAGTAAAAATGAGGCCTTAAAAGGCTTTAAAAGCTATAAGAATGAGGTTGAAAATCAACTTAGCAAATGAATTAAAATAATTCGAAGTGATAGAGGTGGAGAATATGAAGCTCCTTTTAATGAATTTGCTCAGATTCTGGTATTATTCATCAAACGACATCTCTTTATTCACCACAATCAAACAGTATTACTGAACACAAAAACCGAATTCTGAAAGAGATGATGAATGCTTTGTTGATAAATTTGGGTTTACCTCAGAATTTGCGGGGGGGAAGCAATTCTCTTAGCTAACCACATTCTTAACAAAATACCACACAAAAATAAAGATAAAACCCCGTATGAGTTATGGAAAGGTCGAAAACCTTTCTAAAAATATCTGAAAGTGTGGGGGTGTTTGGCTAAAGTAGAAAATACCTAAGCCGAAACAAGTCAAGTTAGGGCCTAAAACGATCGATTGCATTTTCATTGGATATGCAAATAACAGTAGTGCATATCAATTTTTAGTGCACAAATTAGCAATTCCAGATGTACAAGAAGGTACAATTATTGAGTCAAGGAATGTTGTATTTTTCGAAGACGTGCTTCCTTGTCAAGAAAGGAAAGAAGCTAATTCTGGCAAAAGAACACGTGATACTGCTGATGGTGATCATCAAAGTGATGAAGAACCAAGGCGCAGTAAAAGGGCCAAAATAACTAAGTCTTTGGTCCAGATTTTCTAACTTATGTGTTAGAAAATGAACCAAGGACAATTGGTGAAGCATTGTCCAGTCCAGAAGCTCCATTCTGGAAAGAAGCTATTAATAGTGAGATAGATTCCATTGTGCAAAATCATACTTGGGAGTTGGTAGATCTCCCACCAGGAAATAAACCTTTAGGATGCAAATGGATCCTTAAAAGGAAATATAAATCTGATGGAACTATTGATAAATACAAGGTCATATTATAAGCTAAGGGATTTAAACAAAGAGAATGCCTTGATTTCTTTGATACGTATTCACCTGTGACAAGAATCACATCTATTAGAGTTCTCATTGCTATTGTTGCATTGTATAACCTTGAGATTGCTACAACTTTAAGGTTGCAAACCCAAGTGCAAGTTGTCTCAAGTAATAAAATTTTCAGGAGTTCGAGGTCGATCCACAAGGAAGTTGATGGAAATTTACAGGATATTATCTTATTTAAGTGATGAGTAAATGGATTTTTAACTAGTAAGAATATTTTTTTACAAGAAATTTAATTAATAGAAATGTTGAGGATTAAGGATTCAGTCTTGATTTCGGATAAAGGAATGATTATATTTTTTTACCTCTTAGATTGCCACTATTGGAATTCATACACAAAGAAGGTTCCAATGGGAATATATTATACATATAAATCATGCAATGAGGTGATCATGTTGTATCATCAATTAGAATTTATCTTATAACATCAATATTTGTTTATGGGATCAAGTATTTATGTATTCTTTTGTCTACAACAAATCAAGGTATCCACATTAGTAGTCGGTTGAAATAAAACCAAACATTTAAATAAATGGAACCAAGTATTTATTGTGCCAATAGATTACATAAATCAAGAAACAAAGACCAAACAAAAAGTATGAGCTAAAAACAAATTGATGATACAAACAATGAAATTTAATATGAATCTACAATCATTACTTATCCTTCATAAAGAGTTTAACCTTATTTTCTCAACAAAATAAACTTAGAAAAACATGAAGAAAGTAGAGAAAACAAAAGATTGAAGAAACACTAAAGAAAACATTTTATAAAATACTAGAAATCTTACTATAGTTTAAGAAAAACAACAAAGAGAAATTCTTTTGAACTTCTAACTCTAACTTTCTATACATAAAACTTGTTCTTGGCTAATGCTAATACCCTCTATTTATAGCCAACACAAAATTAATTTACAATTATTTTATTATTTATTTTTATTACATTTAAGAAAATAAGAAAATCAACACCAATTTCGCCACCTTCTTTGACTGGCCATTTTGTCCATGTTTTCAGCCATCTTTGCTCAATTTTCTTTCACAAATCAATTATCACATGTGTTAGCTTGAATTTCCAACTGATTTCATTGAATTCCAACAATCATAGTCGTCAGGATATGGTTGAATAATTGAGATGTGGTTGGCATACGGGATTGACTGGTGCAGCAACTTCTTGGATTTTGTAAAATTTCAACAAATCTGAATCTGACTTTGGGGTCTTCATCAATGTTGTAGCTCTTTTACATGCTCAGTAAACATTTCAGCTACAAATAACTTGTATTTTTGGAGTTATGTCCAAAATACCAACCTTGGTCAAGTCTGGAAACTAAATGAGCAACCCTTCAGTCTTCAAGTTATGATGAATTTTTTATCCAAGAAAATATAATTCCAAACTTTGATTTTTGGTTTCAATATCTCTGAAAACTTGTAAATGAATAGATTGTGAATCCATATCTTCAAGAATCATCCCAAAATCATGTTGGAAATAAAAGTTATGCTCGTTGATCCGAACCTACACTAAAAAATACTTCCAAATACAATTTTATGTTGATTTCCTATTTTATTCCTAACATATTAATAATACTATAAATTTATATTATTAATAATATTAATAAGGTAAAATAATATTATAAACCAAAAATAATTATACATTTTTAATGTTCATCAGAGATACACCAAATGGATGTGAAAACGGCTTTTCTAAATGGTGAATTAGAAGAGGAAATCTACATGGAATAACCCGAAGGGTTTGTTTCTCCTGGGCAGGAGAAGAAGGTGTGAAAACTCGTTAAGTCATTATATGGCCTTAAACAAGCTACGAAACAATGGCACGAAAAATTTGACAGAACTATGTTGTCAGATTGTTTCAAAATTAACGAGTGTGGTAAATGCGTTTACATTAAAGACACACCTAATGCTTATGTGATTGTCTGTCTTTATGTTGACGACATGTTAATTATGGGTAGTAATCATGATATAATCATGAATACTAATAAAATATTGACCAAACATTTTGATATGAAAGATATGGGTATAGTAGATGTTATTCTGGGAATTAAGATCTCTAAAACATCTGATGGACTTATTTTATCACAGTCTCATTATATTGAGACACTACACAATGCTTAAGACAGTCCCCCAGCTAAAACGCCTGTTGATTTAAGCTTACACTTAGCTAAAAATCAGGGTGAGCCTGTATCTCAACTAGAATATTCTCGGATTATTAGCAGTCTAATGTATGTAACAAACTGCACACATCCGGATATTGCCTACGCAGTTAATAAACTGAGTAGATTTACGAGTAATCCTGGAAATGACCATTGGAAGGCATTGATAAGGGTTATTAAGTATCTAAGACTCGCCTTAAATTATGGATTACATTACTCGAGGTATCCAGCTGTATTAAAAGGATACGGTGATGCTAATTGGATATCTAACTCAAAAGATTTCAAGTCCACTAGTGGTTATGTTTTTACCATTGGTGGTGGTGCGATATCATGAAAATCCTCTAAACAAACGTGTATAGCTCGATCCACGATGGAATCAGAGTTTATAGCATTGGCTAAAGCTGGTGAAGAAGCGGAATGGCTTCACAACTTTTTAGAGGATATTCCTTGATGGCCTAAGCCGGTGGCTGTAATCATGATACATTGTGATAGTCAGTTGGCTATAGGAAGGGCTCAAAACAGTATGTGCAATGGTAAGTCTCGACATATATGTCAAAGACATAACACCATTAGGCAGTTGATCTCAAATGGGGTTATTACAATCGATTACGTGAAATTGAAAGAAAACCTAGCGGATCTGTTAACTAAAGGTTTGAATAGAGATCAAGTATACTGCTTATCGAAAGGAATGGGCTTAAAATCCACAAATAAGAGTGTCCATAGCAAAGAACTCAACTTTGTGAATTGGAGATCCCAAGACCTTGGTTCAATGGGACAACTAAGTTATGAATATTCGGATAAACACTTGGAACATGTTGCAGCTCATTCCTGTCCAAGTGGAGAAACCTGCTAAAGGTGGTGAGGTTAAGTTATAAACTTTTAATGATTCTTATACTTTAAAGAAGTGGAGTATGGCAGGATACTCTTAATAGGAGATCACCTATATAAGTGTAAAGACAGGCCGCTTCAACGAAACACTTATGAATCCAAGATGTTGTTCATGGCCAAAATGGACACAACTGTGAGAACCAAATGGTGTTAGGAAAGATTTTGTGTGGATGTTATTGTTTTGGTTTACATAAACAACAATTTCGAGCAAGAAATCACGCCACTGCAAGTGCGGCTAGTAAATCCGATAGTATTCCACTAAGGAAGGTTCAAAGCCACAAGCTACCTCTCCCGATGCAATAACTTTCCGTATTGAACTCTTTTAGTGTCTGCATACTCATATGCATTTATTTTCATTCATGTGGGGGATTGTTGGAATTGGTTTTTATAAATTGGGTTTTGACACAATTTTGACCAATTATTTAAGTGGGTTCATTTATTCGATGTATGAAATAAATGAGATAAACGTCATCTACGCCGCAGGTAGATGAGTTTAGCATTTTGAATTTCTCAAAACCAATGTCGGGTGAATGACAAATAAATGCATGAAGTTGGCCACTTAAAATACTTTTATATATGGAATATAAAACGGTGGGAATATGGAAAGCCATATCTCACATAGGAAACATATTAAATGTTTGACTAGTTACTAAAGAGCTAATAAGGAGTAATCATGTGGAACTCCTTATGGTACACCCTAGTGGACCAAGTCATTTTTTACTAGCATTTGACTAGCTCAAAAAGAACCAAGGACGATACGGAGCACCGTCCGAGCCGGAGCACCATCCTAGCCAGAGCCGGAGTCATGGCCAGGCCCGCGCACGTCGCACGCTGCATATAGTCGCATTGGGCACTTTAGAGGTGCACTTTCCACGTACGCATCGCGCGAGGAGCTTTGAGAAGCCTTAATGTTTTGGAAAATTGAACCAGGGTTCAGTCCAGTAGCTCGGTGACGTGGTAGGGCAGCTCAGGTGGTAGTGACTTGGCAAAATCATCCGAGTGGCGACACGTGGCACCGATTGGATATGTCTGTTCACCGATGGGGCACCGTGGATCGACACGATCCCGGTGTGCGGTGTATGCCAAAGGGTATGTCCTTTCGGTCGGATGCGTCGGGACCATCCAGTTGCAAATCGTAACCCACAGGCCCGATCGACGGTCAAGGCGATCCGGACTGGGTTGCACACCCAAATCAAGAGACACCAGAGCTCTATATAAAGCAGCCCCCGAGAATCATTTCAACACATCGAAAAAATTCAAAATCTTCTAAAGATACTACATAAAAGTCTTGAGAGTTCAAAAACACTAAAACGGTTCAAGTGTCTTGTGATTTGTAGTGTTGCTATCACAAGACGTAAGTCATCAGATCTTGGGAGGCGATTGCCGTTAACATCGTGAGCGGGGCAATTTCGTCTTAAAGACAAAGAGTTCAACTCTTGCCTCGACTTTCTCTTACTTCCGCCGATTTTCTTCGGCCATTCGATATACACCAACTACTTTTCCAACACAATATGGGCAAGACCACTCCTATATATATTCTTGGATATCACCCTAACCAATGACTATGATTTATTTTATCTAATCGGTACATGTTCAAGAATCATCCTACAAATTATTTAGCTCACTAGAAATTTCTATCCGGATAACATATTATATATTTTCTAAAATATTTCTAGACCAATTTTTCTATAATTTGGGCTTACTTGGCTCTAATATTTATTGAACTCTTACTTTATTTTTAAATTAAGTAAATATTTTTCAAGCCCAATATAATTTGGACCAAATAAGTTTATTATTAATGTTTTTTTTTACTTATGATGGCAATGATAGAGATGAGATCAATATAGTTCATATTTGATTGTAGGAGTAAGTATGCTTAGTTTTTTGTGTTATTTGATTTTTTAAATTATAAAACTTGTTGCAAGCTTTGATGCATGTTACATTTGGCATTTGAGTATTTACGAAAATGGTTAAAATATTGATTATTTTTCTTTAAAAAAGTTGTATTTAGTAAATCTACATTTACAATAATTTAAAATATATAATTCTATATATATATATCCCATACCTATATATATATATATATATATATATTAACGACCCAAAGTATCCCCACACCACCGGGAGCACAGACCTCGCACTTCCTTCGAACTATGGGACATCCGTCCACTCAGAGTACCTATATTTTTAAAATTTCAAAATACATCATATTCTCGTATCCGTGTTGCATCATGCCAATATCATGTACAGTGCTTCATAGCTGTTAGGTCACAATTTTCAAAATTAATACCAACAGGAAATGAAATGCTTAATTGGTTGGGCTGGGTGTTGCAACTTTGCAAGAATAATTTGAACTGTCCAATTTATTCGAGAAGCCCATATTCATGTTATAAGACCGAACATGGGACCATCCAGCTATTCATTTTTGTATATTTTATGCTTGTGGCTTTTAAATGGGCCAAACCCAGATAACCATCAAGATATTATGTTCGTAAAATTTCCTCTTAAATTCTTAATACAAACTTCTGTTGGAATTTTGTGGTTTAGTAAAATGGGTGTTGAACTGATTTTGACTAAATAATTAAATAATTTTTATTATAGAAAAATAAAATTAAATTATTTGTAAATATTCTACTAAGAAAGTAGATGAGAATAGCATTTGGAATTTCTCAAAACCAATTCCGGGTGAATGAGAAATTAATGCTATAAGTTAGCCACTTAATACAAGTAAATGGTATGAAAAAAAGAAAATATGGGGAAGGAAAAATGTTCTATTCCACATAGAAAAATGAGGCAAAGTTCGCACACTTAATATATCCCAAGTTGGACTTATGGGTTTGGGCCATTGGGGGCACCCAAGTTTTTAAAGGGGTGAGGACCTACATGCTTGTGGGTTTGGTTCCAAACACACACGCGCGCCGCCGCCACCTGCTCGCCAGACGGCCTGGCCCTGGCCTGCCTCCGATCCGCCACGGCCCTTATTCTTTTTGGACCAAAAACATTTAAAATAAATAATTAATTAATTTTTAATTAATTAATTAACGGATTCTAAATGTGAAGTGCTCGCGATCCGCGCATGGCCCGTGCATTGGTCGCGTGCGTCAAGACGAACTCATTCGATCCGAAACAAAGTGACGCCTTACGGTCGTAAGCGCCAAGTCGAAACTTTGTCATTTTAGTTCGCATCCACGCATGGGTCGTGCGCCTGGTCGTGCGTCGATGCGAAAGGCTGAACAGATGCGCCTATTCGGAGTAAACCTGTCTTTTCGAGCCAAAAGAAATGATCTTTCCATACGGGCACCTTGTTGCCTATATATATCTGACCCCTGCAGATGGAAAAACATACAAAAATCATCTTATAATAAATGGTCATTTTGCATTCGAGCATATTGACATTTCTCCCATTCAAAAGCTTGAAAAGTCAGAAACATATTATTGTTCGTTGTGTTTCGGGTTTGCAAGTGCTGTAAACTTGAAATCGAAATAGTCGTTGTATCTTAGGGACGAACGCCGGAACCGTTAGCACTTTGTATACAGGGCGTTTTTCATCTTCATGAGATCGAATCAAATTCAGGTCTCGACTAGCCATACACTTCAAACACTTAGCCATATTCTGAAATAGAAATCTTTCCATATTTTTACCCAACAATCGCAAGACGAAAAATATGTTTTTGTTCAAGACGATGGCTTCAATATCATTCATAGGGCTGCAAATGAACCAAGCCGCTCGCGAGCTATTCGGATCTCGGTTCAAAAAAATATACGTTCGAGATCATTCGTCGGGCTTAACGAGCCAAACTCGAGCCTAAAATTTGAGCTCAAACTTTTAAATGAGCCGAACTCGAGCTTACAGATATTCGGCTCAGAAGTTTGCAAACATGTTCGTTTATAGGTTCGCGAGTCTATATTCTAAATTGGCTCACGAACATATTTGTTTACAGGCTCGCGAATTCAGACTCGAACTCGAACTTTAACGAACTCAAGTTTGCATTCACGAGCTCAAATTCGAGCATATAACGAGCCTTTTACGAGCCGAGCTCGAGCTAAACTTGTTAAAGTGTAAACGGGCCTTTTGCGAACCGAGCTCGAGCTAAGTTCATTGAAGCTTAAACAAACCTTTTATGAGCCGAACTCGAGCGAAGCTCGTTAAATATATTAAATGAGCTTTTTACGAGCCAAGCTCAAACTGTTCGCGAACCTAATAATTTTCAAACGAGCCGAGCTCGAACTCAATGAAAGCTCGAATCGAACACGAGCCGATCCAAAACTAAACGAATCGAACTCGAGCATATTCCCTGTTCGGCTTGGTTACTTCCCTAATCATTCACACATGGTCACGCTCGCTCCCGCTCACGGCAAAAAGTGATGGCCCAAGTTCTCCGGCGTCGACTTCAAACGCTGGCAACAGAAGATGTTGTTCTACCTTACCACCTTGGGGTTGTCTCGTTTTCTAAAGGAGGACCCCCTACCGTTGGCGATGAAGAAATCGACAACAACCGGAGAATCGTTGTGGATGCTTGGCATAACAACAATTTTCTGTGTCGCAATTACGTTTTGAACGGGCTAGACGACACATCTATAACGTCTATAACACGTTCAAAACATCCAAAGAGTTGTGGGACTCTTTGGAGAAGAAATACAAAACGGAAGATGCCGGCACAAAAAAATTTGTTGTCGGCAGTACAAGATGGTAGACACCAAGACGGTGATCATCCAAGTCCAAGAGATTCAAATCATACTTCACGACTTAGTGTCTGAAGGGATGATTTTGAACGAGTCCTTTCAAGTGGCTGCAATAATCGAGGAATTGCCGCAATTGTGGAAGGATTTCAAGAATTACCTCAAGCACAAACGCAAAGAGATGGGGCTTGAGGATCTGATTGTTCGGCTTCGAATTGAAGAAGACAACCAAAAATCAAAAGTGAAATCCGATGAAGTGCGAATGGAGGCCAAAGCCAATTTGTTTGAATCAAGACTAGCATGAAAAGCAAGCACTCAGGAAAGGCAAGGAAAGACCAAGAAATTCAAGGGAATTGCTACAATCGTGTCAAACCGAACCACATGGCCGATGATTGCCGACACCGAAAAGGGCAATCAAGGTGGCAACCAACAAGCCAATGATGACGGAGGACAAGTAGGTTCCAATCGACATGCTTGAGCTTCGGTCTCACCACCGTTGTGTTTGAAGCCAATATGGTGGATAACCCGAGGAGTGGTGCCCCGTATGGAAAGATCACATCTTTTGGCTCGAAAAGACAGGTTTTCAATGAACAAACGCATCTGCTCATCCGGCTTGATGCGAACAAGTTCGCCTTTTACGCACTTCCCGCTTGAAATCGATAATTAATTAATTAAAATTAATTATTTATTTATTGTTAAAGGTTTTTGGTCCTAAAGAATAAGGGCCTTGAAGCCCAGGCCCACGGCCCATGACCCATGACCCGGACCCGAGCTGGCGGCGGCGCGGGTGGCGGCAGCTTGCACGCGTGTGTGCTTTGAACCAAACCCACAAGCATGTAGGTCCTCACCCCTTTAAAAACTTGGGTGCCCCCAAGGGCCAAAACCCATAAGTCCAACTTGGGATAGATAAAGTGTGCAAACTTTGCCTCATTTTTCCTATGTGGGATGTAGCATTTCTCCTTCCCCACATTTTCCATTTGCCATACCATTTACTTGTATTAAGTGGCTAACTTCTAGTATTAATTTCTCATTCACCCAGAATTGGTTCTGAGAAATTCCAAATGCTATTTTCATCTATTCTCTTAGTAGAATTTTTACAAATAATTTAATTCCATTTTGTACTAATGGAAACCACTTAATTATTTGGTCAAAATCAGTCAAAACCCATTTTACCAAACCTCAATTCCAACAATCCCCAAATGGATGAAATTAATGCATGCGTGTATGCAGATTCGCTTGAAAGTCTTGGCGAATCGTTATTGCATCAGGATAGGTAGCTTGTGGCTTTGAACCTTCCTTAGTAAAATACTATCGGATTTACTAGCTACTTAGTGATGCGATGTCTTGAACTACTCAACCATTTGTGTAAACCGAGACAACAATACTTACACAATAACAACTCTAACACTTGTTGTTCTCACATTATGTCCATTTCGGCTCTGGACCATATCTTAGATTCATAAGTGATTCTTTGAAGTGGCCGTTACGTACTTCTCACTTATATAGGTGATCTCCTACTGAAGAGTATCATGCCATACTCCACCTTTTGGTATAGGAATCATTATAAGTCTTAAACTTAACCTCACCATATTTAGCAGGTTTTCATTCACTTGCATGTTTCGAGAATGAGCTAACACATTTTCCGAGTGTTCAGCTCAACATTCATAACTTAGTTGTCCCATTGAACAAGGTCTTGGGATCTCCAATTCATAAGGTTGGGTTACCGCTATGAACATTCTTTAAGTTGTGGATTTTAAATACATTCCCCTTAACAGTTTATACAATTGATCTCAATTTATGCCTTTTGTAAGCGGATCCACAAGGTTTTCCTTTAACTTCACGTAGTCAACCGAAATAACCCATTTCGAAATCAACTGTTTATTGGTATTATGTCTACGATAAAAATGTCTAGACTTACCTCTTTTCTTTCCAAGAAAGGACACCTTTAATAAATACAACATTCCTTAATTTAATGATCGTACCATCACTTATATCATGAATGCCGAATTTATTTCCTTGGGTGATTCTACTTTAGCTAAAACACCCCCACACTTCAATGTATTCTCCTTTATGTGGTTTGCTAAAGTAAAGCTTCCCCTTCCAACTTCTGGTATCTTGTTTAACACAAAATCATCCAGAACATTCATGGCTCTCAGCCACTTTTATTTTATTTTGTTAGAACTTTGTCCCATCAATCGAATTAGAATCTCGTTCTAATAGATTTCAGACCTTAGTTCCAACAACTCCATTAACACTTTTTACAAGGTGTCTAACCTTTGGTGTTATCACATTTTTAGTAAGACTTCAGACTTAACTTGTTACGGTGTCTGTCTTTAATGTTACAACACTTCATGCAAATGTGGTTTCGGTGTTTACAACACTTTTGGCAACACCTTCTGTTACATTTAAAAATGCAATAGAAACTCCACTGGTGTTCCACAAAGTGTGGTCATACCCCCACATTTGCCAATTTCCATTCTAATCCCTTTTGTCTTCCTCAATCCGGTCAAACTATCAAATCCTCAAGCTCCATTTCATTTCGCTTGTGCTTGAGGTAGTTCTTAAAATTTTCCCACGACGGCGGCAATTTTTTTTCGATAATCGCACCACTTGGAACGATTCACTCGTAACCATCCCTTCGGGCCTTAAATCGTGAAGTATGATCCGAATTTCTCGATTGGGCCGATCACCGCCTTGTGTCAACCATCTTATAATCCAGACAAATTTCTTTGTGTCTGCATCTTTTGTTTTATACTTTTTCTCCAAAGAGTCCCACAACTCTTTTGACGTTTTGAACGAACTATAGACGTTGTAGAGGGTGTCGTCTAGCCCGTTCAAAATAGAATTCCGACACATAAAATCGCTATTATGCCAAGCATCCACATCAATTCTCCGTTGGTTGTCGGATTCTTCATCCCCAACAGTAGGGGGTCATCCTTCAGAGATAGACACAATGTTGTCACGTAGAACAACATCTTCTATTTCCATCACTTGAAGTCAACACCGGAGAACTTCGCCAGTTTCTCTCCATGAGCAGGAGCAGCAACCATCTGTGTGAATGAGATTGATGCCATCGTCTTCAACAGAAATAGTTATTTTTCGTCTTGCAATTGTTGTAAAAATGTATCAGGTTTCTGTTTCAGAAAATAGCTAAGTGTTTGGATGTTTTGGCTTAGTCGAGGCCTGGATTGGATTCAGTATCCACAAGACGAAAACGCCCCGTATACAAGTGCTAACGGTTCCGGTGTACGTCCCTAAGATACAACGACTATTTCTATTTCGGTTTAGCGGCACTTGCAAAAATCGGAACTACAACGAACAACTGGTGTTTGAACTTTTCAAGCTTTTGAAGGAAAAGTATGTCAATATGCTCGAATACAATGACCGGTTTTAATCTTATGTTTTTTCTTGTGTTTATTTCATCAGCAGGGGGCGAATTATATAGGCATCTAGTGCCCAGTATGGAAAGATCACGTCTTTTGGCTCAAAAAGACAGGTTTTCAACGAACAGACGCATCTGTTCAGGTCGTGCTCGGATGCGAACAAGTTCGTCTTTACGCACGACCCGACGCATGGGCCGTGCGTCGCCCGTGTGCGGATGCGAACACTTCCCAGTTGATATCCGATAATTAATTAATTAAAATTAATTAATTATTTATTTTTAAATATTTTTGGTCCAAAAAGAATAAGGGTCTTGAAGCCCAAGCCCACGACCCATGACCCGGACCCGAGCTGGGCCGAGCAGGCCGGGCGGCGGCGAGCGCGCCTGATTTGAACCAAACCCAAAAGCATGTAGGTCCTCACCCCTTTAAAAACTTGGGTGCCCCCAAGGGCCCAATCCATAAGTCCAACTTGGGATAGATAAAGTATGCAAACTTTGCCTCATTTTCCTATGTGGGATGAAGCGTTTCTCCTTCCCCACATTTTTCATTTTCCATACTATTTACTTGTATTAAGTGGCTAATTTCTAACATTAATTTCTCATTCACCCGGAATTGGTTTTGAGAAATTCCAAATGTTATTCTCATCTACTCTCTTAGTAGAATTTTTACAAATAATTTAATTCTATTTTTCACTAATGGAAACCACTTAATTATTTAGTCAAAATCGGGTCAAAATCGGGTCAAAATCCATTTTACCAAACCTCAATTCCAACAACGTCTATATTTGAACTTTCTTTAAGAAAAAAACAAAGTTCGAGCTTGCAACTTCCATGTTAAAGATCAAATCACCGTATGATGAGCTTGGAAAATTGTGGAAGGAACCCAACTTGTAAAGTGATGTTACAAGATGGCATTTATGGCCACGTCTTCCAATTTTAACCTTGAAATTCAAGTTTATGTCCAAATAAACCAAGATCCACATTCTTTTATAAGGTTCAAAATTTATTTGTGTTGAAAAATGGGTTTAACGTAGATGTTATATTGTAGATTAGCTGAATAGATATGATATTTTTGATTGGCTATGGTTTGTAGCAGACACATGATTTTATAGTTGGAACTGAACTACAGTTTAAGGGAAAATTGTTTTATTGTATTGTCTATGGTAGCCCCCACTAATTTCGATAAAATAAATTTATGAATAATTTTGGGAGCCGAATACTTAGTGATTCTTATATATAATTTTAAGATTTAAAGGAGTGCCTACTAAATAAACTAGAAATTCTTTTTCTTTTCCGTGCAGAAGGGACACTTGCCCCCCTGTCCGCCATGTCCTATGGCATTGACGCATGTGGACATTATCCGGTTCTTATAAATAGCCCAAGACTATGCTATTAAAACTTAATTATGCTCTCTTCAATTTTTGCTTATGTTTTTATTTATTTGAAATGACATTCGACTTTGATCTAACTTGAACATAGAAGGGTCTCGGCTAGAACCATTCAATAAATCTAATGTGTTATAAATTGACCTTCAAACAAGAATTTAGAACCCAAGATCGAAATGTATTTGACCCGTTTGTCCAAGTGCAATTTTAACCAAAATCAATAGCCACACAAAGAGCAATCTCAAGAATTAAAAACCCTTCATACACAAACTACATCTAGACCAACACAACCCACATGAAAAAACTTCTTAACCTTCATTGTTGCAAAGTAATTTCAACACATTGAACATGGGTTCTCAACCACAATTATTATTTGTACAATACCCTTCTAGAATTAGAAAAATGAGGAATATAAAGAATGGGCAATTTCCTATGACATATAATGTAGCAAAAATAGTTACTAACTTGAGGCGTGGAAGATATTGTCTATTAATTGATCTCTCTCCTCCTCTCCATTCTTCTTGCATATATCATGCTTGAAAATGACCCAAAACACCCACATGAATTTTGTTGTCCTCATGAATTTTCCTATGCCTACAAAAGAATGCTACAACTAATAATTGACCATACCTTGAATTTTGTTTTTTTAATTTTTTGTGGCTTCATTGCAAGAATTTAACTCATGTGTACAATTGGGAAAATGGGAGTTAAGGGTATGATAAATTGGCATTTACTATTTGCCTGGTTGAGAATAGTAGGGATGGCTATAGAAACAACTCAGAAGCCTATATCACGACATGTACGCACTAATTTTAATATAACGTTAAAATTGGATTCAGATCGCTTTCAAAGTTGATGAGAATATATATACCTCTCTTAATGATCAGAACTTATACAAGGTTAATTTGTTATTGATTACTGAGAATGTCAATGGGTAAGCTCCGGACTAGGGGGGTTTAATAGTTTAAATGGGACTACGTCTGGATATTTCTTATGAGACCAGACCTAGTCCATTTAATTTTTCTGTCATTTTAAAATTTATTGTATATATTTTGATGATATTTTATTTAGAAAACACATTTTTATAGTACTTTTATTAAAAAAAAATTAATACTTTTATGTTATTAAACGTGTCTAATGAGTCTAACGGTCTATATATCATCGAGTTTGGATATATAGGATGGGTTTGGGTATGGGTCCTTACAAATCTTACCGGGTCTGGTCTTGGGTCCAGACGAACCCCACTCGGAACCGACCCATTGACATCTCGATTGATTACCAATATCTAGTAACTTTAAAGTTTAAATCATTATATATAATTTCTAGTCTATAACGCTTAAATTTGAAAATGACTTTAACAAATAATTAAAGTCTTCTTACTTTTTTTTTTATAAATAAAAGTTTATCAAACTCCAACATCTTGAGTTTATTAATTTGCCATTTCAAAATTTTGCCAGAAGCTCTATATATCTTATTTTGAAGAGCTTATTTTACCCCGCCTTATCGAGATTTGAGCTTAGGTAAGGCATCTTATAATCCGAATGAAAACATTTTTGTGGGGTCGTTCGTTACCTAATTAATTAAGAGTATGTTTCTTTTCTGATAAGTTGTTTTAAATAGAAGGGGGGAAGGGCTATTATGAAACTAATCTTTTGTAAAAATAAAGGAGGTTATAATATAGAAAAGAAAATATTATTTGCTACATAATACTATCTAGTTACGTGCAAAAAATGGTACCTTAAAAAATTTAATTACAAGTTGTGGGCTATAATATGTATATTGTAGGTTATCCCAAATCCGATTGTCATAGCTAGCCACCCCCAATCTACAATATTATGAAGTTCTTTTATAAATAATCACATTTATAATTTCATTATTTTGCCTTTCAATCTCTTTTAGCTTGATCTTTCATTAAATGAATTGAATCTTTACACATATACTAGGTTATATTTTTCATGTACATCCACCCCACGCCCCCCCCCCCCCTAGATTTTAGTAATGTCAATCAATCTGAAAAATAATATATAGTGGCTATGGGCCGGGTTCCCAGTGTAAAAAAAAAATAGTAATTTGATTTAATTAATTTGCTTGTATGATGCACTGCAACTCTTGTCATAGTCATTTATAAGATTGAAATTTCTTGATGAAAAAAAAAAAAAAAACTCCGAATGGGTGTTATGATCCTAGCTCCCATCGATGAACTATTAATACAGGTGAACAAGCATGTTATATTAAGGTGAACTACTAAATGTTATCCTAAATTGATATATGAGGTGAACTAATAGAGCATATATATACTAGGGTGATTAAGTCAACCATATTATCCAGTAAATAGGTTCCAAGAGAACATTCTTATTTTAACTAGTAGGATTAGTGATAGCAACATTTTCTGCAGGGAACCATCCATATTGGTAATTGAACACTATAAAAAAAAACTAGTTTATCAACATAAAAATTATATAGATACATAATATTAAGGTAACTATAAAATGTAGATAAATTAATTGTTATAGGTAATATTATTGTTGGTAAATGTTTACCTACAAAATTTAAAATTATTGATAAATACCTGCAATATTTTTGTCAGTAAATTTAATAAGTGTCGGTGATATGTCAATTATATAATTTGGGGGAAAATAATATTTTTCATTTTGTAGGTATTATGTAGGTAACTGCGAAATTTAATACCAAAATCATTTATTCAGTAAATTTTGTTGGTAAACGAGAATTTTATTGTAATGGAATAAAATGGGATGGAGAATCTCAACTAATACGGAGATGGGATGAATACGATATTTATATCCCATGTCTCGTCCCCGATTAGATGGGATTTCCCGTCACTATCCCATCCTCGTCCTCATTCCTCAATATATATAGGATCATATGTGGTAAGGACCTTACCATGTGGCAGTGTGGACAAATCTAAACCATTACCATGTTTAATCCAATGTCCTGATTTTTTTCGGATTTTTTTTTTAAAAAAATTGGACTCAGTCCATTTAAGGGCAAAATAGACAAATTATACACAAAAGGTAACGGTCGATTTGGTAACTTCCTTCAATTCCACTTTTTTTGGGATTTCAATTAATCCCTTTCTCCCACTTTTTTTGCTTGTGTATTTTCACCAAAAAATCAAAGATTTCGTCTTCCCATAACTCCCCCTCTCACACACGACTGCATCTCTTTCATTCTCTCTAAAAATTCCACTCATACACAACTGCAACTCCTTCTTTCTCTGTAAAAATCGAGCCACCGAGACACTACTTTGTTTGGGCCGAACTTTGTGGACATCAAATCTCCAAGAAAGCATCTATTTAAGGTAAGCCCCTGTTTCAATTTTTTCGATTCTTTGGTTTGTAGTTTCCTGTTCAAAGAGTTTTTCCCCAATTCCGTAGTTGGTTTTATCTGCCATTGAAGATGATTATTTATGGGTTTTTTTTTTCAATTTTGTTGCCCTAGTTGTAGGACACATTTTCCTAGGGTTTTGCTACTCGATTTTTACAGACCCCCCTTTGTAGTTGGTTATGTGGAATTATATCATTGATTGTAATGGGTTACGATTTATATAGTATAAATTTATGAAAAAACGATGTACATTTAGATAATGAATTGTGTATTTCTTATGTTATTGAATTTGTGTCTTTTTATTCCTAATTTGGTGTAAATTTACGCAAGCATGATACATCTCTTAGTTATTTTGATATATACATAAATCCTTTGTTGTGTATTTTTTGCCCAAATGACTGAAATATGGTAAAAAATGGAAAACAAGTAGTGGGATATATACACGTAATGTTCATAGACAGTGTTTTTTGTTGTATTTTTTGTTAATTTTGGCACATAATTACACAGAGTTTGGTGTTTTTGCATTAGTATGGTAGATTTTATATAGATGGCAGACAAATGGTATTTGGATAATTTTATTTCGTAGACAGTTAGACTACATACAGTACACAGTTAGTTTAGATGTGGTTTTTTATTTTGATACAGTGTGTTTGACACATACTATTTTTTCCATATCGTTTTACGCACACAGTGTGATATTTTCTTTAATTTTTCTCAATACCAGGTTCAATGGCAAGAGGAAACAGGAAGAGACTTGCGTCCCCAGGGCCGAGCGAGAGTGCGAGTGACGTTAATCTGAGTTCGCATGATTGAGGACTCTATATTGCCATGCAATTCTGATGCACGACTTGAACCAAGAGAAAGGCAGGGTGCTTGGTTTGGCCAAAAAATTTGTTAGTAGAAAATAGTTGGTTATCGATTGAGGAGTTCGTTTTGTTAGACGGAGCATCTAAGTACACTTTAATTATTATATTAGACTAGAATATTTTTTATCCATGCATTTCTGTCAACATTATGGGTTACTTATTTCAGAACGATCTTAAGCAAACATGTTTTCCCGTTTCATGTTGTATGGTTAGTGTGTAAATAGTACACATTTTGACAACATTTGGTATATGTTTATTATTGTTTTGGTATATATATGTTCATATTGTAGTATTTTTGTTATTCAATTGAAGGTGTTTAACAAATCGTGTGTATGCATAATTCTTAAGCAGTTTGTGTTGAAGTACTATAATTATTATTACTTTTTGGAAGTCAATGTAATAATGTACTACTGAATGTTATACTTATCACCAAAATGTTGAAACCAATGTATACCAAAATAAGAGTTTATGAAACTGTAATTTAATTATTTGTACACCATATTTGTCTGATTGTAAACCACCAAAGTATTCATATATATACACCACAATATGCTCAAAATATGCTATATTTTCGATATTGTGTTGAAGTACTTTAATTATTATTATTTTTGGAAGTCATTGTAATCCTTCAAAAATTTAAAAGTCAATTTATATTATAACGTTGTGTATTATCAACAGATAGCAGGCACGCGGATAACAATTATAATATCAAAGCGTTTACGCTACATGTTATTTTTTTTATTAAATGTATCAGAATGGACTAAAAAATAATGCACAATTAGAATAAAAATGACATTCAATTATAATACAAATGACATTTCATTATAATAAAAATGGTATGCATTTAACATAAGTAAAAAATCTGATAACAGTTTTCAGAGTGTACAAAATTTGAAAATGTTTGAAAAGTTTCACATTATGTAGGTTGCTCGGGACATGCACGGCTATTTTGACGTGCAATTTTGCCATACTTGCCACACTTTCTCTTTAGTTTCGTACTTGCCCCTCGACACCAACCACAGACGACATTTGTTTGTAGCTTTCCCTGTTACAAACAATATATTGCAGGCGGATCTCTTTGTTCTTAAATTTCCTTGACGTACTTATTCGTATGTCAAAGCCGCATAGTTTACCATATTCCCTATAAAACACCACACCCTTGTCCAAACTCCCAAAATGCATGCCTACTCGCGGTATTTTATCTTATTGAACTTTAAATATCCAATATTTGGTGGAGCCGGGTGATATTACCAGGCGCTCTCGTATTTCGACGCACTGGATTGTTTCATCACTAGTATCTGCAAAGTATATGCACACCAAATAAGTGAAACGTATATACAAAAATAGTTTTCAAATTGCACAATAGTTTCAATATTAGCGTACATTTTCCTAAATAAAAAATCTAACAATATCCTCTGAATATTTATACTTATCACACCAATATTGAAGCCAATGTATACCAAAATAAGATGTTTTTATACTATTATGGAATTATTTGAACACCATTATTTATTCTCATTCTAAATCACCAAAGTATTCGTATATATACACCATAATATGTTGGAAATACACAAGTTTGTTGAATGTTGTATACAACTATATGTGTTAATGTATAGCTTCAAATAAATATTCGAACACATAATATCATATTTTAAATTAACACAAAAATATACATATCTATACACGAAAAATTGCCTTACAGGCATATATATTGCAATATGTGTATACAACGATTTCACATAAAAGATTCATCATCACCCCAGCCATCCCACAACATATATTGCATGCTTACATGTACACAATAATAAATATATATGTACGTCAACCTAATATATAATGTGTACATTTCTTTATACTAAGATAAACATCAATTATGATTCCAAATTTTCTAACAAAAACACCAACAGGATGAATAAGGATATTACGCAATTTTTCGAAACATAAACACACATACCAGGAAAAAAAGCGGTTGAAACCCAAGCTTTCATCAGGCTTGTCCGCCAACACTTCATCATGTTGTGATTCATCGCACTCATCGCCCATTTCGCAAGGTTTCTGTGCTTTTTTTCCGACTATAGATAATTTTTTCTGTGTTTTTGGGACGTCAAACTCGGTCTTGCTGCTGAATTTTGGATGGATGAAGAATGAAGAAGATGATAGGAAACATGTATTTTTGTTGCTAAATTAACGTCTATTCTGTTATGGCAAGACTGCAATCAAGATGATCCCTTGATTTTAGGTTATTAATTATGGTATTAATTTACCCATTTTTTGTGGATTACGGAAATGCCCTTTTGACATTAAAAATAATTATAAAATGGTGTTTTGTTGAGCTAATCTAAACCATTGATTGTTTAGGATGTAGGGATGGGATCTGTCCACACTGCCACATGGTAAGAGGTTGCCACATGAGATCCCATCCCTATATATATACATATATATATGTTATATTTATCTATTAATATTATTAAATCTATTTATAAATTTTAATTTTATTAATTCAAAAAACTAAATCCTAAAATCTTTACAATTTTGTTTATTATCATTCTTTCTTTTACAAATTAGAGATTTATGTTATCTTTATTTATTTTAATTATTGGTTGTTTTAAGTAATTTATTTTAAGTTTATAAATTTTTTTATTAATAAATACAAAATGGATATCATGGCTCCTCGTTCTCGTTTTAGATACCTAAAATGGAGAATGATACAGAGATGACAAACTGGCAGTTGGAATGTGATTCGGGGACAGGGTTGGTGTGGGTCATCATAAAGCAAGATGGTCAAATAGTTCTGAAGCATTTCGTTTGGTACTGTTTAAATTATATTGTAGGCACTACAAGAAAAATGGTCTATCCCAACACAAATTTAATGACGCTACCAAAAAGTGTCATTATAAATAAGTATTTAATAACGCTTCTTAAAAAGCGTTGTAAATTATAAAAAAAATAGTGACACTTATTGGAAAACTTTAGTATTTTAGTAAATTTAATGACACTTTTATGGAAGTGTCATTATCTTGATAAAATTACCGGCTTTATTTTATAAGTGTCGCGATAATTATAGAATTTATTTATGTTTTTTTATTTGTGTCCTTAAAATAACAACGCTTAGTAAAAAGCGTCATAAAACAGATGACACTTTCTAATTTACTTACGTATTTTTTAATTTGACGCCAAAGTTTTAAAATTTACTTACACTTTTATTGTTTGTGTCATTAAAATGGCGACACTTATTAAAAAGCGTCATAAAATTGATGACACTTTTATATTACTTACACATTTTTTTATTTATCGCAATTTTTTTAAAATTTACTCACACTTTTATTGTTTGTGTCATTAAAATGACGATGCTTATTAAAAAGCATCAAAAAGTAAAAAATTAGAATATTTATCCCACATCGAAAGATTTAAGTGTTGAGAGTGTCTTGAGAGTTAATAAATAGACACTATGTGGTGTATAATTGACTAACAACAAATACATTTAAAATGAGTCAAAAACAAAATGTTAAGTTTAATTTTTTTAAAAAATTAATAAGTAATTGATCTTTAATAAATTTTACAAAAGCTAGAAATATAAAATCCGTCATAATTTTAATGACATTAGTTTTCAAAAGCATCGCAACTTTAGAGACGCTTAATAGCGTCCTTAAATTTAACAATGTTTTTACCGTAAGCAAAGCTTCATTTAAACCATATTAAATTATTATTAATTGTGACAGAAAATAGCGTCATCACATAATGACGCATTTGATAAAAGTGTTAGGAAATGAGATTAACAACACATTTCATGACACTTTCAAAAGCGTAGATAATATACATTGTGACGCTAATAAGCGTCACCAAGGGATTATTTTAGCTCACTGAACACACTTTTTTTTGTAGTGAGGTGTTCCATATGTTACAATCTTTTCAAATTAAGAAAGCTAAAAGAACATACCAAGCTTATATAAATTCATAAGAATTCTAGATCAATTGAACTAGGGGTCGATCAGTTGACCCAAAAAAAAAAAAAAGGACAATTAGCTTATGATTTTTTTTTTTTTGAGAATGCATTAGCTTATGAAATTTAAGCGGCATAAAAATTGACTTTTGCAATATTTTATTTTCGGATGAATAGGTTGACTTTGAAAATGAAGGCGCATTTAATTTAAGCAATTTAAATCGGGGAATGACGTGAAGTGCGATTAACCAGACACCGAAATCGAAGTAGTACTTTTTTTTTTTTCTTTTCAAAACGATTGTTAAATCGAATAAGTACTGTAATCAAAGAAGTTAGCCTTAATTAATTTTAATGTAATCAAAATGATTAAAGAAAATTTTTAATAAAGTTTAACAAATCAAAAACCAAGGAAATCTTGCCACGTAGGCACATGGGCACGTGGACTGCACCATTTCTTGTGAAGTTAAACACAATAATTAATGAACTGTTTATTACAATAATTCTTTGTTGATCCCTAGACGAGTGAAATTCGCTGCATTTGGTCTATGCTAGCCGACGACATATAGTAAAAAGATTATTCTTGAAAATAAATGTTAACAATAAAGAGAAAATGAAATTTCAAACTAGTATGCTTGAAAATTTATAAGTCACTAAGAAAATGGTGATATATTCTTTAATATAAGTTGTTTGTGCCAAAATAGGAATCAGATAGTAAGCGAGAGATTATTCTCAAGTTCAGACTAGAGATTTGAGGTTCGATTTTCATTATTCTTTTCTCCCAAATATTACTGAAAAAAATTGTTTGTGCCAAAAGAGGAGGTTAGAATAACCAAATAAGCATTTAAATTATTTACCGAATAAGGTAATATTTAAATATTTTTCATTCCAAAAAGATGGAGAATATTAAAACACATTCCACCCAAAGTAAAAATATATGCATAACCTAATATATGTAATTTTGTTTGGAAAAGATATTTTTTGAAAGAAAGTAGAAAATAGTAGGTGGAAATTATATTTCTTGCATATCTATCTTCTGCACAGAAAATAAACGCACTATTCTTAATATACTTTTAAAATGTGATAACCACTATAAGAAAGTTCCGATTACGACAAAATTTACTAAATTTACTGATATAGACTCTCAGACATAATTAATCCAAGATTGAAACTATAATTAATTGGTGCAAACATATTTAAATTTCTCTAACTTTTGTTTGTTAGTATCAATCGACAAAATCAAAATTTTCACAAATTCATCATGGCCTGTTCAAACAATTAATAAATGAAGTCAAGTACCCAACATTCATCAATATTTCAAAAAAAATACATATATTTATTTTTTATTTTTATTTTATTTTTTTATTTTTCACGAGTGCCAAGGTGCAAAAAATGGGAATGACAACGAGGATGGCATTGACTAATGGCCATCAATCACGGTCATAAACACCCATTCAAGAAATGCCACATTACCCAAACGTAAACGCTTTTGCTATAATTGTCCCCATTCCCCACCACCCCATCCCATTATATAATGTCTTTAACATGCGATTTTGCCTCACATGTGATACTCTTCCTTGCTCCTAACGGCTCGCTAACCGCCCACGGTGTCTATGTAATCTACCCCATTCCACTCCACCCCCCTATCCCCACTCTTTCCGATCTCCTATTTCCTATCGTGTTTTATCCAATATTTCAATACACTAAATAAATAAAACGTGTATAAAGTGATGTCAATATTATACATAGAATATTCATATAGTGCATTGAAATATTAGACCAAACATGGGGATGAAAAACGAACAAAGTTACTTGATACTCGATTCAAGATCGATCATTAAAAGCAGTGGCGTAGCCACCTTAGGCCTAGTGTGGTCCGTCGACCGCACTTTGGATCTTGTAGCAACCTTGTTAAATTTGGCGCGACCGACCGAAAATTCCGTCCAAAGTCTAGTCCATATAAAAAAATTGAGTAAAATATATGAAATGCCAAAAGAATTAAGATCATCTTGGCCAATTAAGGTATATGAGTGGATGAATGATTGACTTGTTTGTCAATGAACAATTTTTTGGAAGCACTTTTCAAATGAAATTTTGAAACTGAAAGTCCATTTTTTGTATTAATAATAGTTGTTTGTAGTTGAATAATAATTTTTTGGATAAGTCCTTTCTCCAAAAAGTCCAATCTAGATAAGCCAGAATTGGAGAGAATGAAAACCTTCAATGATTGTTGTAAGGTACAATTTCAGATTTGCATTTTTTATTGCAATATATTTTATTTTCTATTTTTTAAATTTCTGCCAACAATCGCCCTAACGAAACAAAAAAAATTCTGACCGCACTGATCATAAATCCTGGCTACGCCCATGATTAAAAGCTCTTTTGAGCTTGGTTCGTTAACATAACAAACCAAACTTGAACATGTTTTTTCGTTCTATAAGATATAAAGCTTGGCTAGAGCTCAACTCGATTAGTAAAAAAAGAATAAAATATGTGCAAAATTATCAAGCTACTCGAGCTCGATTCGCGTTCGACTCGACCAAAGCTCATCCTGGCTCGATTCGATTAATAATCAAATAATAGTGAATAGAAAATCCAAACTAATAGTGGCAGATCCATTAGGGTACATGGGGATAAAACTATACCCCAATTTGAAAAAAAATCCAAGTATACATTTTGTTAAATAATTATAATAATAATGAATTTATACCCTAGTTTTACAGAAAATTATATTTTAACGAATCCCAATTTCAAAATTCTGGATACGCTATTGCAAACTAATTGTTAGTATTATACACGTCACATTCATTTAGAGAACTAAAATATCATATGAAACACGGTAAAGAAAATATAGAAAATCCAAAATGACCCCAATACATCCACTCCCACCCCCCTACCCTAACCACCAGAAACATTTACACTCACACACTACACACACTAGCCACCACCAACCCTCTATATATGACTCCACATATTCTATACTATCTATAAATATATTCCCTCCCATCTCAACACCACACTCTCTAAAATCTTTTTTTCAAGATCATCTTCTCAATTTTTAAAATCCATCTTCTCAATTTTCCTAACAATGTTCACTAGTACCACCACTAGTGAGTACTCAATTTTGGAGTGCCCACCAATTAGCAGCCCACTAATCATGGACAGAACCACCACAAAATGGAAGTGTACCAACATTGAAATTGCACCAAATTGCCCTAGATGTGCTTCCTCCAATACCAAATTTTGCTATTACAACAACTACAGTTTGTCCCAGCCCCGGTACTTCTGCAAGGGCTGCCGGAGGTACTGGACCAAGGGCGGCTCCTTGCGGAACGTACCGGTAGGCGGCGGCTGCAGAAAGAGCCGCCGTGCCAGGGCCACCAGGCAAGGTGGGGGCCCGAACTGCTCAGCCCCCACTCTTAGCCCCGGGTCCACTAACGAATCGGAGAGTCCCACGCGTATCGATATGGCCGCCGTTTTCGCAAAGTATGTGAATCCAAATGTGGAAAATCATGAAGATTACTCTTTTAGCCCTGGGGCTAGCAGTGGGTCATCAGATAATGTGCAGGGGAGTTCATTTGATAGCCAAATTGAAGATGTTACAATGTTTGATCAGTACCAAAAAGTTTCCATGGATTTGATCAATGATGGAGATAATAATCAGATACAACAAGTGATTCCTCAATTCTCTATGCATCAAGAAATTGACGGTCAGGATTTTGTGTATCAAGATTGTAATGGTTTTGATCAGATGCAGCAGGGTACTATGCTTGGTGATGAGCTGGCAGGGGATGTATTATGGTCAGAGGGTACAAATTTGCCAAATTTTGGATCCCAATTGGTACAACCAATGGTGCAAGTGCAAGATTTAGGGTTATTTTCACCTGATGATCAGTTTAGAATCTCTGCAAATCTAGTGGCAGATAATTGGGGCTCATTTGATCTGTCTGCATATGAACTTTTCTCCACTCCTTAATATTTTACTCGGTGGATGTTTTATTTTTTCAATTTTTTTTCTTGGGGGGTGGGGTTGGGGGTGGGGGTAGGGGGTGATTAATTCTTGGGAGTTAACTGTCACAATTCTCTGAAAGGGATTTTGTGGCAAAGTATAATGATGTCTATATATACTTATATATTATATGAGAAAATAATGAAATTTTGCCTACTTTTATCAAGTTTACATTCATATATTGGGAGTGTTTGCAAAAAAAATTGTTTTTAGAAGAATTGATTTATTGCATCAGAAACAAAAGTAGTTGATAATTAGAAGTTGATAGTGTTTGAAAATAGAATCAAAAGTTGAGAGTATTTTGTGAAAAGTTGTAAAAGTGCTTATATATGTGTGTAGAAGTCCAACTATAAGTAGAAGCAACAAAAGCACTCATCTCCTTGCTATTATATTATGATTAAATGAAGCAAAATGAGAAGTAAAAATTAGCACTTGCAAACACTAAGAAACAATTTTTAAGCCAATAAATGAAAAATACTTTTTTTAGTGATCGCAAACACTCTCATTATTAGTGTTGGTAAGGGGTAACTTAGTGCTAGTACTCTTTGTACCATGTCAAATAATTATGGCACATGGGGATACTAATTGCAATTTATTTCAAGATTGTTATTGTAGTTACAATTTTAGTGCTTAGCTTAATGAAGAAATGAGATTAGGGTGTAAATGCTTACTAATGTAGGGTTTTAGATGGGAGAGAATACCAAATTATATTTAAGGCTAGCAAAACAACCAAAATGAAACTAGACCTAAGCTAAACTTTAAATGGAATTAAAACTCATATAACACCTCCCACCCGCTCCAACGAGTATATAATGGTACTATTAGATTGAAATAATATCACGATCATGTAGGATTGTAATAATTTACAACCAAAATTAGGTACATAAAAGTTAAAGCCCACTTGAACGGCATGATATGAGCTTATTACCCCAATTATGTTCATTTTTCCTCAAAAGGGTGGATAATAGCACATATATTGATAAAGTTCACTATTAAGAATAAGCACATGTAATTAAAAATTTATTTCTCAAAAAAAATTAAGATCAATAATCAACCCCGAATTTAAGATTTCAATTTTCATATTCCGGCCATGACACATGCCATTGAGATAAACATGAGTGATTGTTTGAGTATATCAACGATGTCATTCATCCAAATCAACAACGTTGTGGAATAGAAAGTAAAACAAGTGAATGGAACACAAAACTTGGTCCCATAAGGCTCACATTCCGAATAAACAAGGTATAAATATCCCTTCTTCTTTTTTTCAAGGTACACTCTTTTTGTTAATAATTATTCTCTTTGAATTTTTAGTGATTTAAGTATTCGGGACTTCTTAGGATAAACCCCAAGCATTTCTTATAGTAAAAATAACAGTTTGTTTGTATTGCAAACAGAAAATTCAGTTTAAAAAAAGTAAAACACGTGGTGGTAGGATTTAATTCACCTCAATTACTCAAAATTTTGCAGCAATAACAACAAAAAAACAGGATACAAATAATATCATCAATTCACATGTTCAAATCTCCGGGTTAATACATAAAACACAAAATCTAAACTTGTCACAATATGAAGATATAGTGTCTTGGAATTTAAGAACAGTAGGGGCCCAATGCAAATTGGGAGTTAGCCGTCCTAGGCGATGTATACTGAATTTGCACTTCAATTGAGTTTTGTCACATAGGGCAGACGTACGTTTAATCAATATTCTAAAAATTTCCGCATAATTACGATTAGTCCCCGATTATGCGATAAGCTTCCTTATATGCTTATATTATTCTTTCAATTAGGCTCCACCTAGTCCCATCAAGGTCTTGCCTAGACACTAAACCCCAATCTGCCGCTAGTACTTTTT
This sequence comes from Rehmannia glutinosa, assembly GCA_016081115.2. Classification (NCBI taxonomy): domain Eukaryota; kingdom Viridiplantae; phylum Streptophyta; class Magnoliopsida; order Lamiales; family Orobanchaceae; genus Rehmannia; species Rehmannia glutinosa. The sequence continues at coordinate 9,807,625 of CM071928.1, forward strand.
AGAACACTGAATATAATGCGGGTGAGAAATTATGGAGTGCAAAATTAGCATCCACCTAAATACAATTCAATTTATGCTCAACAATTAAACCAAATAAATGGAACCACAAATATCTAAGCAAACTAGAAACACATAATTACAAAAAGTTGGGCAAATTGCAATTGTAGCCCCTAAATTGGTCCTTTTTAAATACAGCTTAGCAATATCAGTCTGTATCTTGGAAAGGAAAAAAAACTCTCGAATTTAGTTCTCAATTCAATTAAAATTTCAAAGTTGTTTGAAAATTTCATGTGAGTTGGATGCGAACCCAAAATTTGATGATTTTTTTAACTCCAACCAAAAATTTCATGCGTTGTTGTGTGAAGTGTGTGGGAAAATCTAGATATTTTACCGGAAATTGGTCGAAAACACTATTTTTGGCTGGAGATCCGAAAATTAATTTTTTGTGTTTGTGCAACTCAGGTGAGATTTTCCGAGCAACTTCGGAATTTTTCAGAGAATTGAAGACTAAATTCGATTGTTTATAAAAAGATACATGTGATTTTATCAAATAAAATTTAAAGAGGGCCAGTTTTGCCGCACCCAAAAATGTACTAAAATTGCAATTTACCCTTTCAAAGTTCTTGATAAAAAAACAAATTTTTATCCTCTATGTTGATTTAAGGATTAAGGGGCGGTGCACGTGGTGCCGCACAAGGCCTCGAATTTTTTTATTTATTTTATATGTATATATGTTGGATATATAAAAAAAGGTTTAAATAATAAACTACTTAGTAACTTGGTTTAGTGGTTGTGATGTTTTTTATATTCTTCATGTTCATGACTTCAAATCTCAATAGAAGCAAATATCAATAATCAATATCAATTTTTTTTTGTCTTTCTATCTAACTATTTGGTTTTCTTTTTTGCATTTCTATCTAACTATTTGGTTTTCTTTTTTTTTGCAGTTCTATCTAACTATATTTTTTCTTTTTGCAAAAAAAACATAAGTGAAGGTTTTCTTTTTTGCAATTCTATGTAATTATTTTTCCCGCCTATCTATATAACTGTTTTTTTAATTTAACTATACATTTATCCTTTTTGCAAAATCAAAAAATATAATTGAAGAATTGAAAGAGTCGCCCACATTTAAGTCATCATTCCTTCCTTCGTATTTGCCGTTTTTTTCCTTTTGCGAAACTAAAAAATAGAATTGAAGAATTTAAAAATGCAAGAAGATCAATTTTTCATAGCTAATTTATTAGTTTTTTTTTGTCTTTTTCTTTATGGTAAATTATATTGAATAATTTTTTTATAATTAATTTTAATAAACTGAAATATTAAAGGTTGAGTATTGATTTGCTATTATATGTCTTTTTAATGATAAATCAATGAAATTTTATTTGTATCGTTGATTTTATTATTTTTAAATTTTTATGTAAACATAAGGGATCTATTTTTTTTATATTCGCTCTAGGCCCCTCGAAACTTAGGACCGGCTCTGTACAGATACATGTATGTGTAATTCTTTGCCAAATATTTATGTAAAGATATTGTCAAAAAAAATATTTACGTAAAGCTATAGTATTTTACTATTTTATATGCGTAACGTTTATTTGCAATGTAAAATAGAAAATAAGCACCAATTTATAGAAGATCTAAACTGAATAACTACTGTTTAATTTTCTTGCTTGTAGAGATGGTACTCTATAATTTCTATGTAGTATTCACATTGATTGTGTTAATACGAATATAACGGAATGTTTTGACAATAGTAGTACCATGGTAAGAATCGTGGACCACTATTCACTTACGGTGTTTTCCTAGTACTCTTGGTAGTTGCAACAAGCTAGTGGGGAGTGCAATTAAATGGACACCAAACTTATAATAAATTGATATTATCACTTCATAAATGAGTAAATGTCAGCTTGATTCTTTAGGTTGTAGTAAGAAGGTATAATACATATTGCACACGATATATATTGTTTTTTTTTTTTTTTTTGAGTAAATATTCTGAGAGGGGTAGAGTGGTGGGAATCGAATTCCAAGCTTTCGGCCTGGATTTGAAAGTCTTAAACACTTGACCATTATCCGATTCCCGCGATATATATTGTTTAGTGAATAAACAAATGCGACTGTGATTAGTTATTCACACGATTGATTATCTACCTAGTTACTAAAACTAAGCTTGGTTAACTTTACACATCAACTCTGCTACACCCAACGAACCACCCCACGGAAAGTTCAAAATTAAACCCCCAACATGGGCTGGTGGTTAAGGAGGGAAAGTTGATTTATTAAGTGCTAATCTTTGGAACTGCATTGAAGTCAAGGCTCCACACAAATAATTGAGCATCGGCTAGGCCCAGCCCATAGAAACGAGTGGATTTTGAAGCCCATATTTATATCTTATAGCCTGGCCATGCTGGCCTAAACCCTATGGGGTACACGTTTCCAATTTTTCTCGTATGGGTTTGAAAGCAAATACTTGATCCAATGGACGTTTGGGTTTTTTACTCATTGGGACGTACTAAAAAATTTAACGCAAATTTTTTTATTTGGGTTTTTTGCCTTATTGGGATTAAAAGCTATGTATAGATCTGTTAAGGAGCATAAATAGGCCCATAGCTTGTGAGTAGGAATGTCAACGGGGCGGGGCACGGCGCGGCGGGGGCGGAGGAGCCATCCCCGTGCCCATGACCGCGGGGAATCCCCGTCCCCGTCCCCGCGAGATAAACGGGGAAAAAACTCTCCCCATCCTCGTCCCCGTGGGGATTCCCTATCCCCTGTTTTTATTTTTTTTTTTTGTAAAAAACTGATTTTTTTAATATTTAAAAAATATATGAATTATATAGGAAAAACTAATAAAGCACTCATTATACAAAATAAATAAAATAAATTAATTTTTTTTTATTTATATATTTAATGTGGATATATTTATAATATATTATATACATATTTTATATAATATATTATATATTTAATATCGGTTTCCCGCGGGGAACGGGCCGGGGATCCCCACGGGGCGGGGAATATGATCCCCGTCCCCACCCTGTCCCGCCAACGGAGAGAAAAAAATCCCCGACCTCGTCCCAACGGGGGAAATTTTCGGGGATTCTCCGCCCCATTCGGGACGGTTACCCGCGGAGAATGGGGAATCCCCGCCCCACTGCCATCTCTACTTGTGAGCTCAACATCTCGACTCAAATATCTACTACTTTGGAAAATGAGTAGTTAAGACCAAATTAAAATATTACATACACCATCTCCTATTCCTCAAATTTTTATATGGTGTTTCAATTTACCAATTGAATGCCAAATATGGAGCCACATTACCCATTATGAGAGTACATGCCCCCATAGGTTTATTATATGTTTTACTATTTATTATTTGTTTTTAAGTTTTATGTTAATTAGGTTTAAAAAACAAATTCCCCACTAATTGTTTTATAATGCAATTTATGATTGTATTTATTATATGCTCCTTGTGATAAATTTTGGAGTCGTCCCTTATGAGGTCATTATTGTATATGTAGTATCCGCCTAATGTATTGAAACACTAGACGAAACAACATCATAGGGAATAAGAGATCCGAACTTGATTAAATTATACGACAAACTCCAACACGCATTCGCGCGCACGCACACACACATAGAGTAATGTTGCCTTCAGTGGTCGCTTTTAAAGTGCTGTAAAGAAATGAAGAGTTGATGCCAAGAGAAAAAAATCCAAATGAGAAAACTGCAAATATGATTTAGCTGTCAGCACACATGGTGGAGGGATCCCTTTGCCCCACCCTTCTACCATTCCCACATCAAATCAAGAACCATACCATTCATTTATCTCAATTCAGAACATGATTTTATTTTGGAATTCTCTAACTAATATGGAATTAAGCACTCATAAAGTTGAAAAAAGAAAATGAAAACAAACAAACAAACAAGGCATAATATTACACAATTATTTGAAGAGAAGCTTTGGCAAAGATTTTGTAATCCTAACCCATCCAATTATTGCACAGATAGAAAAGTAGAAGAAAGTGCCAAAGGTCTCTTGGGAAGGTTCATGCATGGGGAAAAAGAATGGGCTTCATTTGATGAGGAATGGTGTATTTTGATCACACATCTTACAATAAGGGCCCAACTTTTATCACAAAAAAGCAGATTTTGTGATCTTCAATACTTTTATGCTGAAAGTTTTGTGGTGTCTTCACATCCTTATGGTGGCAATTTGTCCTCATTGTTTAGTTGTATTCTTGGACATTATGTCACAACAAAAAAAGAGTGAGAAAACATATAAGATATTTAACACTACAATAGGTAACTCCATATTATGGGCTCCATATACTCTATCCCACTTTTATGTTTCATCTAACCTTGTATTTTTAAATTGGGATATTTAAACTACCCCAGAGGTTTGGGCTAATTACAAAAAAACCCACATGTTAAAAATTGCACAAAAACTCACGAGGATGGATTATGTATTAAACTTTACCCTCTTAATAAACAAAAAACATTTCAAACACCCCTTACATTGTGAAAATATTGCAATTACCTCCTTACATTTAACACAAATCAAACCTCAAGGTTTGTTTTTTTTAGTTTTCAAACATCTTGGTATTTTTGTAATTAGCCCAAGAACCGCACGGGTAGTTTTTGTAGTTATCCCTTTTAAGTTGCACAAAAATGCAAAATTCAATAATGAAAATAAATATAATAAATATCACGAAACGAGAAAATATTTATAATACCATGTGTAGAGGAAGGGATCTTATCTTCAACCATCACAGAACATGCAAGAATATATACTCAGTACCACATTAATTCTACGTACCAAATTTTCAGAAGATGGACATGTTTGTTCAACCTTAGTAAGGAAAAAAAAAAAAATGCCAATTCAGTCATTTATGATTTATATTCCATAAATCTGAGAGACCAGAGGGGCCCTTTTAGCATTTAATGACCATGATAGAGATATCATTTCATGATAGTTCTTGTTTCAGTTTTTTGTTAGAAAGAATATGAAAAAGAACAGTAGCAGGGCAAAAACATCATCATGCTAAGCAAAGAAATTACCTTATTCATCTTGTTTCTTAATATATGCTTATTTCCCACCATCTTTGCTCTAAACCAAGAAGGCCTTTCTCTTCTGACATGGCTTTCGACTTTCAATTCTTCGGCTTCTGCTAGTTTCTTCTCTTCATGGAACCCCACTGATCAAACTCCCTGCAAATGGGATTACATCAAATGTACCAATAATGGATTTGTTTCAGAAATAACCATTACCTCAATTGATCTTCCCACAACATTTCCAACTCAAGTTTTATCCTTCAACTACCTTAAAGTTCTTGTACTCTCAAATGGCAACCTTAGTGGCGAAATTCCATCCTTGTTGGGGAATTCTTCGTCCCTCGTTACTTTAGACCTCAGTTTCAACAATCTGACGGGGAGAATACCGCCTGAAATTGGAAAACTATCAGTTTTGAAGCAATTATCATTGAATTCTAATTACTTGCAGGGAGAAATTCCAGAAGAAATAGGGAACTGCACAAAACTGCAGCAGCTCGAACTGTTTGATAACCAGCTTTTCGGAAGAATTCCCATACAAATAGGCCGGTTAAGGGCTCTTGAAATCTTTCGAGCTGGTGGGAATTCCGGAATTGATGGAGAAATTCCGGCTTCGATATCAAACTGCATAATGCTAAGCTTTTTGGGTCTAGCAGATACTGGAATTACAGGCCAGATTCCAAATAGTTTAGGAGCACTGAAAAATCTCAAGACTCTTTCTATATACACAGCAAACCTGACAGGTGACATCCCTCCGGAATTGGGTAATTGCTCGAGTTTAGAAAATCTTTTCATCTATCAAAACCAAATATCTGGTGAAATCCCAAAAGAATTTGGTTTCCTCAAAAATCTCAAGAGGCTGTTATTGTGGCAGAACAATCTAAGAGGAGAAATCCCTGGAGATCTTGGAAACTGTTCGAGGTTGATAATAATCGATTTTTCACTGAATTTTTTGTCAGGAGAAATTCCTATGTCTCTTCAAAATATAGGCACACTGGAGGGGCTTCTGTTGTCAGATAATCATATTACCGGTGTGATACCACAATATATCGGGAATTTGTCCAACTTGAGGCAGATTGAATTGGACAACAACAATATTACTGGAAAGATTCCATCTAATATTGGGCTACTAAAAGAACTAACTCTTTTCTTTGCCTGGCAGAATCAGCTCCAAGGAGAGATACCAAATGAGTTAGCCGATTGTCAGAAACTTCAAGACTTAGACCTTTCGAATAATTTCCTCACTGGACCAGTTCCAAAGTCTGTATTCAATCTCAGGAATTTAACCAAACTCCTGTTGATTTCGAATCGACTTTCTGGTGAAATCCCAACTGATATCGGCAATTGCAGTAGCTTAATCCGATTACGGCTAGGATCAAATATGTTACACGGTGAAATTCCATCAGAAATCGGGATGCTCGGGAATTTGAGGTTTCTTGAGCTGTCTGAAAATCAGTTCACTGGAAAAATCCCTCCAGACATAGGAAACTGCAAACAGCTTGAAATGGTTGATTTGCATGGAAACAAGCTTCAAGGAGAAATCCCACTTTCTTTTGTCTCTCTGCTTGAACTTAATGTGTTGGATCTTTCCATGAATGAGATATCAGGCAACATCCCAGAAAGCATAGGTAATCTTACCTCATTGAACAAACTTGTCTTAAGTGGAAACGACATCTCTGGGGCAATTCCTCAAACACTTGGCGTCTGTAAGGATTTGCAGTTACTTGATGTGAGCAGCAACAGACTCAGCAGCTCAATCCCAGATGAGATTGGTCATCTACAGGAATTAGACATACTCTTAAATCTGAGTGTGAATTTTCTAACAGGACCAATCCCGAAAAGCTTTTCGAATTTCTCAAAGCTTGCAAACATGGACATATCTCACAACATGTTGGTAGGAAGCCTGCAAGTCCTCAGCAACTTAGACAATCTTGTAACTTTGAATGTTTCATACAACAAGTTTTCAGGGTCAGTTCCAAACACAAAATTCTTTCAGGAACTTCCTAATGGCACATTTATTGGTAACGAGGAGCTCTGTTTTAGCATGAACAAGTGCAACACTAAGAAAGACATCCACAGAAATCTGACTATCCTCATAGTGCTCATTTTCATCATTGCTTTAATTATTGTATCTGCAGGAACAATATTCTACAACAGAGCCAAATATACAATATTCAAGAAAAACGATGAAGAAAATGGGCACCAATGGACTTTCATCCCATTTCAAAAGCTCAACTTCTCAGTAGACGACGTCGTATCGAAACTTTCTGATTCCAACATTGTGGGAAGAGGTTGCTCGGGTATAGTTTACCGTGTTGAGATCCCAACAATGCAAGTTATCGCAGTAAAGAGACTATGGCCGAAGAAAAGAGGCGAAATTCCTCAACGAGACTTATTTTCTGCAGAAATTACAACACTAGGATCAATAAGGCATAAAAACATTGTGAGGCTTCTAGGTTGTTGTGACAATGGGAAAACAAGATTGCTCTTGTTTGATTACATAAGTAATGGGAGCTTAGCAGGATTACTCCATGAGAAGAAAGTGTTGCTAGATTGGAATGCAAGGTACAATATCATAATGGGAGCTGCTCAAGGTTTGGCTTATCTTCACCATGATTGTATTCCTCCGATTGTTCATCGAGATATCAAAACCAACAACATTTTGGTTGGTTCACTGTTTGAGGCTTTTCTAGCAGATTTTGGTCTGGCAAAGATGGTAAGTTCTTCAGACTCAAAATCTTCAGAGGTTGTTGCGGGATCATATGGCTATATAGCTCCTGGTAAGTACATTTTTTTCGACAATAAAACATTGTTTTTATCAAATGTACCTTATTTAATCACATGCATGAACAAAGTTTCGAAGTTTGAGATAGCTTACTGGAGAAATTGTTAGTTATCAAATTTTTATTGAATCTCTCTCCCTATAATCTTGCATTTCCTGAGATTCATAGTAAAGTAGAGCATGACAAATATACTCTAGTGACATCAGCTTAATATCACAAAATTTCAATTATCTTTCAAAACTACAGGTACCACCTAATATCACAAATGTCAAGGGGGTACTTGTGATTTTGAAAAATAACTGGATTTTTCTGTAATTAGGTTAAACCTCAGGGGTACGTTTTGTGATTATCCCTAAATATATGTTAATCTAGCAAGATATTCTCATTAGAAGGTTGTTAGGAAATAAATACTAATTGAATATTAAATGTTGCAGAATATGGGTATAGCTTGAAAATTACGGAGAAGAGTGATGTATACAGCTTTGGCATCGTGCTCCTAGAGGTTCTAACAGGGATGGAACCAACTGATCCCCAACTCCCAGATGGAAAGAATATCGTTACTTGGGTTTACGAAGAAATTCGAACAAAACAGAAAAATCTCACATCAATTATAGATCAACAGCTACTACTACAGTCAGGCACACAAACAGAAGAGATGTTTCAAGTCCTTGGGATAGCTCTGCTTTGTGTTAACCCTTCCCCAGATGAAAGACCTACAATGAGGGATGTAATAGCAATGCTGGAAGGGATCAAACACGAAAACGAGGAATTTGAAAAACCAAGCTCTGTCGGAAAAGAAATGGACTCAAACCCCAGAGCAGCAGTTCATTGTTCAAGTTTTTCCAGATCATCTAAACCTCTTATCAGATCACCTCCTCATTCCCAGTAGGCAGTTCTTGCTCTAGCTCATGCTGTATCTAAATCAGTTCATTCTTTTTAAGCTCCAATGAAATTGTAAAGATTCTTTGTTTACCTATTTCTAGTTGGAATGACATTAGAGATTGACTTACACATTTTACAATCATGTATCAGACAAGATGCAAAGAGTAGAGGGTATCAATTCGGTTCGGGTTCGAGTTCGCATGTCGGGTTGCGACACGATATTCACAGCAAATCAGTCAACCCCCGAACCCGACCAATTTATTCATGTGTAACCCGAATTTGACCTGAAATGACATGTATATTTTAAAAATCTGAATAACCGATCTATTTATATAGGTTAATTTTCAACCTGAAAATTATATCTACATAATTTGGACAATTTTCTAAAATCCAATTACCATACTAACAACCTATTCATTCGATCAAAAACATCACAAAAGACAACACAATAACAACATAAACAGGCCAAACGAGCCAATCCGGTTTCAGGTTAACCCGAACACGACTTGTTTATTATTCGTGTCATCGGGTTAGACCCGATTTTGACCAAACTCGCCAAGACTAAACCTAAACAGCTTATAACGTGTTAGGTTCGTGCCATAAATTGCCTTCCCTGGCGAAAAGTCTATAAAAGCATGGATAATAAGCAGCATATGTCAGACAAAGTAAAGAGTAATAATAAATACCAACACATTCATCAGAAAACTGCCTCTATATTTGGTTAGCCAACTTCTTGGATTTTTTCCAACTGGGGTCCTCAAAACAGAATGGTTGCTTTCATTTCCATGCAACGTATGTGAAAAAGGTGGGATTATGAAAAAGATATAGTGGTGACAAGATCTTGGTTGGCAGTACCTTAATGGGACTTAGCATTATGGAAAGCAAATGGACCATCATTCTCCAACAGTTCATCTAAACATCTCTCTCAGTAAAGGTGAAGTGACATGCATGTTCTTGAAAGCTACATGTGTGTTTGTTGTGATGGCATAATGCCCACAAGAAATATGTTATGCTATCTAACTTTAGATCCTCAGGATCCACTAGCCACTCTACACACTGATAAAGAGTAATTAGTAAATAGTGTAATCCATTTGCATTTATGCCATGAATTCGTAAGGGTTCAGGATTAGGAAATAAAACTAAAACTTATTCTAATAAGGGACTAGCCTCATCTGAAATATTAGACATTACTGTTGGTCTTAGTTTATTCTTTTACTAAATTACCAATGAATACATGAGCAATTAAATATTTAAAGCATTTTATGTGGGTTTTTAACTAAAAAAATTTCATCAAATGAATTTTGTGAGTTTAGTACATTAAATAATTTATTTTAAAGTTCGGTCCATCATTGCAGGTACTCGAACTCGGGCCTCGTTATTGTGAGTAATACTCGCGGCCACTAGGCTTAACCCCAATGGTTTTTAGTACATTAAATACTTATTTCATAATTAATTTAGTCATTTTGACTAATAGAAATATTGTTATGTGAGCTCGTCTGATATTACCCAGACAGTCGCAATATCATCGAGCTGTAGCCGAGAGGATTAGAAAAAGTAAATGGACTGAATATAAGCTTAGGGTTATCAGCTTTCTACTAGGATTCAAAAATCAGTTCATAAAGCCCAATCACAACCCTAACAGAAAGCTTCTAAACAAATCTACTCCAAGTGCTTGGATACCTGCATCCAATTAAACAAATCTGCCAGAGAGCTAGCACCATAAACCAAGTAATGGCTAACAATTATTTCATATCCCTATTTCATGATTTCTCTCATAAATTCTCAAATTTGAGAATTGAGATATTTCCATTCAGCTCTTAGTTTTGCTTAAATATCTTAATACATACATAACTATAGATTCATGGCTTAGGTTTGATTATCAACAAGTTTAATCAACATTAAACCAAATCAAAGTTAGACAACCACTTAGCCGTAATGCATCATCGAAAACGATTAAGAATTAGTGCGCATCATAACACATTAGTCAATCTATAAACATCACATAGAAACTGCTCTGGTACAAAAGTATAAAAGTTAGAAAGAAGAAAATAAATTACAGCCACTAGTTAATCAAAACAGGGCATGCATCATTCAACTCAGTCCTTCAATTTGTAAATTCACTTTACAGTATTCCGCTATCAACTCTCCAGTAGATGTGAAAACAATTAGTAAATGGTGAATGGAAATAATTTTATCATGTAAAGTGTAGTGCGATATTACAAAATAAAGAAATGAATATGTCCAAGCAACCATAATTTGTACAACATAATGTGAAAATAACAACCATAAGAATGAACAAATGTGTCATAAAACATAATTGCATGTGGAGGCACAATTCGGATACACGCAATAATATTATACAAATAGATATTCAGTAATTTGAAACAGAGCCACCATCAGCCATTCTGTAGTTAAATTCTGGAAATGAACTTACAATGAAGTGGAAGATATCACAAATGTAATATAAATCGAAAAATCCACTGTGCTCAGACAGTCAAATGGTAGTCAGCTCACAAAATGCACCTCAATGCCATCTCGAAGGTAATTTAAACGCCTCTAGTTATACATTCAGTTCAGGATTCCACTTTATACTGCATCCAACACTAGTGGAAGACAGAAAATTTGAGATAATAACCAAATTTCAATAATATACTTTATGAAGATAGGTATGAATGGTAAAACAATGAATGGGATTTGAAAAGTCGAAAGACAAATAGAAGTAATACCTGGGCTTCTGAATGGATGATACAGGTTGTCCACTTAATACTCTGTCTATTGCTAAGCTCAAGTCCCTAAAATTAAGTATCAATAAGATTAGCTAGGTAAAAGTAATTTTTTCCTCTCGTTATCTTTCTAATAAACTAAAATTGCAGAATTCACCTTCCTGTGACAGGTACATTATTACTCGGCCGTGAATCATCAAACTGACCATGGTAAACTAACTCAAATGGCCTACGACCATCCTGCCACCAAAATAATAGATTACATTACCTCTAACAAATCAAATCAGATCAACTTTCTAAATATATAGGTCAAGCTAAATCAATTTATTTTCTCAGGAATGTGGCAATGAATATGAGCTCCAAGCAGGTCAGGTAAGATGTCATTTTTTTCAGCATAGCTAATAGTTACCTTTTTAAATAAGAAAAACTCAGGCGTGCAAACAGCTCCAAAGCTTCTAGCCACATCTTGGGACTGCAGATAAATATACATAGAATTCGATCAATAGTGCTCTGTGAGAAAATTGCCTTTTTGAAAGTCAGCTTTGGACATGCTACACAATAACGAGTATAAGAATTTTTTCAACATCAAACATATCACATTACAAAAGGTTAGATGTACAAATATGTCAATACAAGAAAACTGGTTTCGTTATCAATTCCCAGATAAAGCAGTAATATAACAGCAAGAAACGTAACAGATTGGATAGTAAACATGACAATGTAGATACACTTTGAAGAAGCTTAAGTCAAACTGATGAATGCTTACCTCATCATATAGATATGGGAAAGGATAGTTAAATATCTTAGCATCCTCAGCCATGAAATCAGGTCCATCCTGTGAGGAATAGGTTAATGCTGGACGAATCATTCAATGGCTTCAACACTGCTCAAATTTGAAGATATAAGGTCATCTGAACCTGTGGATGAGTAGTTACAGAGTTTGACGAAATTGCTATCACCGCAAGCCCTTTCTGCCTCAGAGACATAAACATCAGTGAAGATTCTTTTCTTTTGCAAATACTCATTTTCAAATTTATACGGTGGTAGTGCTTTGCAAATCAACAAATGTAACAGAAATTGAACCAGATAATAACTTACCTTCATGTAGAAGTTTGAAAGCTTTACAATATCTTTCTTCAAATGTTTAACGAAGGGGCAATGGTTGCAGATGAACATTACCTGCACATTCCCCACAAAATGAACATAGAATAAGCATGACGGGTGCAACTAGAATACGAGCATCCCATGCTTCTTTGATTCAGGGAATTACTAACTAATTCGAACAAGGGGTCCATTTTTCCTTCAAGATGCCCACTATTCTCGTTCTTTTGGAAGTAAGTTTATTTATATCAAGAACATCCATTAGAAGTGAAAAGGAGAAATGTAGTAAAAGAAATGAATGATCCTAAAGGTGCCAGAGGTGCCTAATTTACATGCTTCAAGCCATGAAATATTTGTAATTGTAGAATTAAACAAACTATTTTGATATGTTTCGCAATTATAGGATGCCTATCTAGTTCACCTTATCATCCTCAACTGCTAAAACAGTTAGGAATTTCTCTTACCTCAATAGGTGGTTTTCGAATAAACTTAAAAGACAAGTAATATTTTTCAACACTGTATGTCCATAGTGCCAATAAAATAAGCTCAGATAAAATAGGTGGTCCTTCAATAGTGTAGTGAAAATGTTAGTTAAGCCTATTGAATTACTATTTCAAAGTTGAAAGTGCCACGAATCATTTTTCTCATACAATTTCGTAACCCACTGTACTAGCCTCATTGACCATCAAAGTACCCTCATGTTGCAGAAGAAGGGCCTTGCTTTACTATGAGGTACTAAATTTAAAACCCTACGCCCCTCTTCCCCAATGACCTGGGCCGAAGTCTTCCATCCAAGTATCAACCCTCCCACCCCTCCCCACCACCTGGCCCACCTCCATAATATTGCCACAAGTTCACCACATCATTACGAGAAGCACAACAACTAAAGTGTCTCCTAATTTATTAAGTAATACATTAATATCTTCTTCATGTTCCACCTTAAAGCCATATATCACGGGGAAAAAACAGAAACAAGCCTCACAAGTTATTTATGCTTTTTAATGAGAAAATTATATTTGCAGCTAAAAAGGAAAAAAAAAACATAGGCACACTTATACAATATAAAAACCTAGCTGTGACTTAGCCTCTGTAGACGTCCTTAAAAGATGATATTTAAATGTCATTAACATTATTCATGATCAAAGTTCAAGCATCCTAGAGTTATACTGATACTCAAATAAGAATTCAAGTCATGGTTTAATAAACACGAAGCAATAAAGAACGAGAGTTCTCTTTGCCATGTAACCATATTATAGGTGATTGAAAAAAAAAAAATAGTACACAAGATAGTCTCATTTTCATCACATAATAAAATAACACCCAAAAACTAAAATCCTCTGCATAAATATTAAAACAAACAAATGTATATTATTACCAGCAATGCTGGGTACGGTTCAAAGTCGTCCAGTGTCCACACTTTCCCAGTGAGAGGTTCCGGAAGCTAAAGTCACACATGCAACCAACAAACAAGTAAGAAATTATCAATGTAAAATTGAGATATTAATAAATTTCATCTCTTTCATATTTCACAAGTATAACCTGTCTTTTTTCCTACTTAGGAGTTAACACTATCGAATCCGAAAAAATGTCGCAAAAACTTCACTCCCATAAATTCACTCACCTGCACACCCACACACGCTCAAAACACAAACAGACACATACCTCAAAATCGGGTGCTCTGAAACCAAGAGAAACCCCTTTGGACTCGGTTCTAGCCGCTCGAATCACAAGCTTTCTCGAGGGAAGCACAGTGGTCCTGCGCTGCAGGGAATTCCAACCCATGCTCGAGTAGCATTTCGATGATGATAGAAAAGAACAAATAGGTATTTTCGCCGATAACGGCCGCGGAAGAGCTAGCAAACGCCCACAGACGCCGACTGATGACGCGGTGGCCGTTAAAACACCCGCCATGGCCGACAAAATTTGTGCCCCTTTCAAAATTCTGGTAATCGAGGGTTTTTCTTGCATTATCTGAAAATCAAGGGCATACTTGTCATTTAGCAATTCGCCATGGGGCGGATCTATTTCACAATTTGGCCCAAGATTGTCCTAGCAATTTGGGCTACGATGGAAGAAATTTGGGGAAATTACATAAAATATTATCCTTCCGGTAAACATCCCACAAAATACGCTCATATCACTTATATACCTATTTTTTTCTCTTTTTTCGCTCCTGCATATTTTTTATTATTGTTACGTTTTTTTCGTTTTTTTTGTTCATGTATTACTTTCTATGTTATATATGTTATTTCGATGTTATTTAAATTTGTTTCTTTATTGTATCTATGATTTTTTTTGTTTCGATATTTCAAAACAATTTTTAACTATTTTTTATGCTTTTTTTTGTTCATGTATTATTTTGTACATTGTTTCTATTGTTTATGTGTTGTTCTATAATATTTTTAATGTTATTCTAATAATTATTTTTGTTTCTATGTATAACTATTGTTTAATGTGTAAATACGGTTTTGGCCTATTTTTTGAAGTTCTTTTTATTCATGTGGTGTTTTTAATATTTTTAACTTGTTTTTGGGTTGTTTTCATACCATTTTTAATGTTGTTCTGATGTTTCTTTATTGTTTCCATGTAGTTTTCAATGTTTAAATACAATTTTTTTTTACCTATTTTTAACTCTTTTCACTAATATGATGTTTTTTTATATTGTTTCTGGTTTGTTTCTATATTGTTTCTTGGTTATTTCTATGTCTTTTATGTCTTTATAAATTTGATCAAAAATTGAATTGTATTTTTTTTATTCATGTTGTTTCTATAATATTTTTAATTTATTTGTCTTTAATATGCTTTGTTTTATGTGTATATTTTCTTATTTTTCTTATAAGACTTTGAGTATAAAATGAATTATTTAACGGGGGTAAAATTTATTTTTTCACTGAAATTTTATTGAAAGAAACATGTTCGAAACAATTTTGAAACAACAGCGTAAAAAAGTTCAGGATTTTGGCGGGAGCGTAAATTTGTGTTAAAAAAAAGGCGGGAACATAAATTTGTCAAAAAAAAATACCAAAAAGCATAAAAATTGTCATTATCACCAAAAAGTGTGGCAATTGTGTCAAAAGCCCAAAAAATTTATCCAATAATCTAATTTGGGTCCAGTCCACTTTTTGGGGATAAGCCCGCCTAGCAAGGTTACATGATACCCATTTACTGAACTATTTTTGTTTCTTCTCTTAAGTTAAATACATTAGCCACATGAGATATTCGAGAAGCAGCAGCAAAAGGTTACATTTTGATTGAAAAAACTTAATTTATAATAAATTGTGTAAATTTAATTATAAAAATAAATAAATTATTAAGTATATTAATAACTCAGGATATTAATTTGTTCAGTGAATTTAATTACAAATATTAACAATATAATAAGTTGACAAATAAAAGCAATATAAAATTAGACGACATAGGGAATTCGGATAGAGGTCCAACAGTGGTTAAAGATTCTCAAGTCTCAAGCTTAAGCCAGAGAGTCTGAATTGATTTCCACCAATTTCTCCCTCCCAAGGTATGTACTCCAAAACAAATTAGATGACTAATACTCATATTTTTATATTTTTGAGGACATATCTTGGGAGGGAGAAATGATGATGGAAATCAAACTTCAAATATCTGGTTTGGACTTGAGATTATTAACTAGTCGACCATTATCCAAGACTAATATATAATGAAATTTGAAAGGCAGGGTGGAAGGGCAAGTCTCCTCAAGAACTCCATCAAGTTCGTCCGTTCTTTCTTTCTTTCTTTCTTTTTCCGCAGAAATTCCATCAAATTTTGATTTTGCTATAAATATTACATTTGCGATTTGTTAAAATTAAATTTTACCTTCACAAAAAAATTATTTTGTTTTGGTTCGGTCTGTCGTCACATATGAAATACAAAATTTTCTTTATCTATTATTGTTAGTGAAAAAATTCAATTTCATCCAGCAATCTAAATTTTTATGACTTCATCACTTATAAATGATGGTTTGTTTACAATTAAAAATTGTATGAGAAAAACCACAAACACATCATTGAAAAGTATATACAGAATACAATTAATCGATTATAATTTTGATAGTATATGATTAAGAGGCATGATAGATACTTGCGACCGGTGCCTGATCTATACTTATGTCATGTAATCAACAAACGCCTTTAATATTTGTCGAGTTGATTCACCATTATTTTTATCTGTTAAGAATCTTTACGTTCACACTGTTTCGGGGAAAAATGCAAAATTAGTCCTGTAAGTAATAGAGTGTCAAAAATATTCAAGTTCGAGCAAAATTCTTTTTGGTCAATTAAAAGGCCTGGATTGAGTCATGGTTGGAAAATTTTTAGATTGGGGGGATATTATCACTTGAAATGCACATGGCTTAAAAATGTTGGAATTTCTAATTATTCTCCGGCTAAATTTCTTATTTTTATTTTTGATTCCCCATATGATTTTGGTGCCCAGAGAGAATAATGAGAAGACTAGACACTACAAAAAAAAAAAAGTTCACTGCGAGAAAAATTTGTAGGCAAGTATATATTCAGTCGATAAATTTAAAAATTGCCGATGATCTCTCCATTATTTTGTCGGTATAATTTATGGCAAAATAATATTTTTTTATTAGGTATGTATTCTATTAGGCACTACAACAAACTTGTTTTTTAGCAACGAAAATATTCGCTGCTAACATAATAAATTCTGCCGCTAAAATGTTTTTGCAACGAAAAATTTTTGCCGCAAAAATCGCTGCAGTAAGCCCGTCTCAAACGTTTCAGCGGCGATTGAAATTTATTTCACCGCAAAACGTTAGTAACGAAACATTTCGTCGCTAACATAAAAAAATCGCTGCTAATATATTAAACATTTTTTGCTCTAAAATAAAATATTAGTGACAAAATCATACGATTTGTTGCTAAATTTAACAACTATTAGCGGCTAATTTTATACTTTTGTCGCAAATTATTAACCTTTTCTATTTTTAAAAAGTACAATTTTAGCGACAAAACAACCTGCTTTCGTTGCGAATGTTGAAACTTGCAGCGAATTTCGCCGCAAATGTTTAAACTTTGCAGCAAATTTCGCCGCAAAATTTTAATACATTTGCAGCGAATTTCGCCGCTAATTTAATACTTTTTTTATTTTTATTTATTTATATTAATCCACTATTAAACCTGTTTTCACAATATAATCATAATAAACTAATTGCAACACCAGCCACAACACAATCTAACATCATCATTATCTAAAAACAATAATAAGCACTACAGATGATAGAACACCCATTCACTAGAAATAAAATTTTAATTTCATCATTAGAGATTCAAGCACAAAACCAACAACAAATGAGGAACAAAAAGATAAAAAAACGTGCACAATACTGTGGAGGTGGCGGAGCTGAGGAAGATGGGTGTTGCTGGAAGAACGACTGCATTACTCCTGGATGTAAAAATTCTTTAGAGTGAAAATAACTTGTAATCCCATGAATGCTCCAATCGGGATAATTTGAAATGCTCTGAGTCTCTGGAAACAAAATGGTAACCCCCTCATGGTTACCTGCCTTGACAGCATGCTCTATGGGTTTCAGACGAGCCTGAAAATGATCGTTATCGATGAGAGACAAACATAACATCAGAAGGTTACAAAAGAAGAAGCTCAAATCTAAATAAGGAAGTCAGGATGTAAAAAAAAATTAACCTTTTTCTGCTATACATGATTGCATTTAGGGGAAAAATCAATGAACTACTTAAAATGGAAACAATACCTACACCACATATCCTAATGTACCACATATCCTAATGTTTGTTCTCGTAACACCCAAATCCATTGTTAATATTCTCGCAGAAGAGGTTACAGTTAAGCATTTTGGTATGAGAATCCAAACCAGATTTCCTGTTCGCATGGAGTTGTATGTGCCACTTTTATAAGTCTCAATCAAATCCACTTGGAGCATCTAGTGAGAACCTACAATGCATTGGATTTATTAGACGATCTCCTGATGTCAGACAACGTCATCTTCCCCAGGAAAAATAAAAAGCTAAGACAATGACGCCAATCGATTGAAAAATTCGTGTGTGATGATTATATAAATGCATACACACAGTCACATGCAAATAATATGACAACATATTTTATACTTCAACACAGAGCGTGAATGTAAGAACAATGGAATAAGTTGCTCTGGAGTTGGGCACATGGATGAGGGAGGTATCATATTTACATAAATGAGCTCAGTTAGCAGCAAGTAGTATTAAAAAGGCAGGTAAGATACTCGTAGCTACACAATGAAAAGTGAAACTAAAAGAAAGAAACACACCTGCTCGAGTGTCCAAACGAGATGTGGCTGAAAACTGGTGTGGAAGGTAATTGGTCCAACTTGCAGATCATCAAATACTTATTCTTATTCTTGAAGCCAGAGAAGTATAAAAACAGAACACATATTGACATTGAAAATTAACATGTAGAAAGGGCACACTATGCATGACATCCACAAATAGCTGGCCTGAAACTGAGACATAAAAAGAAATCAGGGAAATAAGCAAATTAACATTGATAACGCACAACATACCCAATGTCCTTGGTACACTCTCTCAATTGCATCAGTGACAACACTAGCTTTCAACATACTATCACTTGATGCACATGATTCAACATCAAAGCCTGAAGAGCGCCATCTCGGTAGGCCACCATCCAAAACCCAAATCCTGTCAAACCCAAATATCTTGTTGTATATTTGTATCTATATAAAGAAAACCAACGAAGTTAAGAAACAAAAGAACATTAGTCCTCTAACTTGAACAACCAGGTACGACATATGCAAGTGTCAAAGTGGTAATATATACAGAAGATGCTTTACCAGAGTAGAAAAATGCATTAGTACTAGGATACAAATGAACCTAGACAAAATCAATTAAGTTTTGTACAGAGTGAGACTAAGTTTAGGAGCATTATTAATTAATATTCGCAAGGAAAGCAGCTTACGTTAGTAGTTCCATCTGATATGCCATCAAGATCAAAGAAAAGTGCACCAGGAATATGCCATCAAATTCCAACAAACAAAGTAATATCAGTGTCATGTACCTTTAGCAACAGCTCCACGCATTCAGATAATTGGCAGAAAATCGCCCTCATAAGAGGGGAGTTGGAAAATGGAGAAACTGAATTTGGCTGCAAAATAGATCACCGGATCAAGGTCAACCAAATAAACAATATTAGAAACATAGTGTTCCCAGGCCGCCTCAAAACCATTCTATACTACTACATGCCAAAATCTGCACCATCTGATAGAAAACCTATTAATTAATTGTATCAGTGTCACTAAACCTTATTCGTTACATTTCAACGACATTACAATATCTGTCATGCTAAACCTATCAAACTCTTCACATTCAAATTTATTGCAATACAAGCATTGTTTATTCTACAAATGATATTTCACCTAAAGCAAGGGGGTCACAGGGCCGCAAAGTCCACACGAAACTCATTTAAAGCTGAAATAAGAATAATTCTGATGGAGAACGATTATGCCCATGAAAAAGGTACACAAACTTAAACAACAAATAGTAATTCCAAACTTTTATCAGCAAAAAATGCGACCCAAGGTTGGGTTGCATACATTAGCACCACGACGCAACAGAAATCGAACAGATTCAACGCATCCATGTGATGCTGCATATTGTAGTGGTGTTCCGTGCACTGAATCTGCCTCTATATGAGCACCTTCCAACAGCAACAATTGCATAAGCTCTTTGCTTTCTGCAACAAATCAAATGTCAACATATACTAAATATATACCGTTCCATGACGATAAAATCTTCTAAATAGCAATGGAAATAGCATAAAACAAATCAACCTCTAACAACAGCATGATGCAAGCAAGTGATTCCCTCATAACTACTCATCGTAATATCAGCACCTCGGATAATGAGATATTTTGCGGTATTGACATGTCCTTGTGAAGCAGCAACTAGCAGAGGGCTATCCCCTGAACAAGTAATTGTATAATACTAAAATTAACAAAACTTGACAATAAAATCGGTCAAATATATTAATCAAATAATACTATTCGGAGTCACGAAAAACACAAACCCCAAAGTGAATGGAAAATGCGAAAACCAAACTCGTTTTATTGAAGAAGAAGAAAGAGAGAAACCTTATCTCATAAAATTGCGGGAGGGCAAAAATTGCGGGAGAGGAGACTCATACTGGCGAGTGGCAAAAAAATTGCGGGAGGGAAAAATTTGCAGGAGGGGAAAAGAGAAAACCCAAAACGGTCGTACTATTTGTAATTTTGCAACGAATGTTAAATAATTCGCCGCAAACATAAATTGTAGATTATATTTTTTTTTAAAGAAAATTGTAATTTACATTATTTAAACATTTCTGTGACAAGAACTAAATAATTCGCTGCAATTGTAATTTAATTTTCATACGCTTTGCGACGAAATCGAACCTATTTGCCACAAACTTAATTGTATTTTTCATAAATTAAATAATTTTTGCGACGACTACTAAATCATTCGCTGCAAATGTAATTTAATTTTCATACATTTTGTGACGAAACCTAAACTATTCGCCACAAAATTAATTGTAATTTTCATAAATTAAATATTTTTGTGACGAAAACTAAACACTTCGTGGCACAATTAACCGTAATTTTTCTAAATTAACTAAATTCATTATTTTCTCTTTATTTGGGTTTAACATTACCAACGAAACCACAAAATTTGCTGAAAATATTTTGAAACTTTAGCAACGAAATTTTAATTTTCACAGCTAACAATTATTTTTTTAATTTTTTTGTACCTATTAATATTTAGCAACGAAAATTTATATATTCGTCGCTATCCTTGGCGACGGATTAACTTTATTTCGTTGCAAATACACTAAACTCTTATTTTATTTTTGTTCTTTTAATTAGTTGGCAACAATTTTTTAAAATTTCGTGGCTAATATTCAACTTTAGCAACGAATATGAGTATTTGTCGCAAATATTTCGTTGCAATTACTGCATTTTTTTGTAGTGAGGTAACTATAGAATTTATTGACAAAATCATTTCTTATCGGTACTAAAATCGAATTTGTTAATTGGAACATTATATATTACTTTTGACAGCCTTCGTTAGTTACAGGACCAATTCTGTACCTTTGTCTGCATTCTAATTCAAGTCATCTAATTTAATGGAAGATTAATTAAGAGCCAGTCTGATGACTCAAATACATCATGCATGACCTTAACTATCATCACAACCAAAAAAAAATAAAAAAATTAACTACTTAGAACTGTCATTGATATAAACCCAGCTGGGAGACATATACATATATAATTTAATTTCCTCTTTATGATGTAATCTTGATTCCTTTTTCACTGTAGCTAGAAAGAATTGGAAATGCTAATTAAGAATTGGTTAGTGGAATAACTGTTCTACGATGAAACCAACAAGTTCATGTATCCTACTGAGTTGAAATATCATAATTAAATTGAAAAGTTTCAGGTCAAACTTGGTTCTAGAGAGTTTAGCAAAGCATAATTGTTTTTTTTTTTAAAAACAATTATAAGCTTCAAGATGTTTCTGGAGCTCACAAGATACTAGATCTTATTCTAAAAATAAATTCTAAAAGTATGTTAATATTTGTATTAATAAGAAAATTCTGATTAGAAATTTAAAAATAGATTAAATACTCCTTACTTTTTCCAGAGCGGTGTCTAGTGATTTTGAAGTCTTAGGTGAAATTTTACGAGATGCCTAGTTTAATGTGTCATTAATGCTCATTTTAATTTTCTACCTTTTTATCAGAGTTTTATAATCAAATAATTTAAATATTTCACTCTAAATGTATCATATAGCTAGTCGATTCAAACTATCTAATAACATATTTGAACTCAAATCAGATTTAATCAATTTTAATTTTGAAAAAAAACTTCTTTCGGAAGTAGCAATATTATGGTCTCAAGTTTCGTCTATAATATTATCCAGCAGTAAGCATTACATGTATTTGAAAAATAACATAATCTTATGATATGGTTTAATAGATCTATTGGAGGATTATTCTACTATGGGCGGACCTATAGGGCCCCCCTCCCCCTACAATATTTTTATTTTTTTATTTTTTATATATAAATTTTGGGATTTATTCCATTTGGTCCCCCTCATCTTTTTTGTAATTAAAAAGAAAAAGTACGTCAATTTTGTGTTGTAATTATGTATTTTGGGATACTTAATGATGAATATTGACATTGTATTTAATACAAATATGTGTTGTAAAAATCGGTCTAGGCGGCCGCCTTTGCCAAAATCGGTGCAAAAAATCGTTTTGGCGCTAAGGCGTCAAACAATTCGGCTGGGGTGCTTGCCATGCGCTGAAAAAAAAAAAATCGGTTCTAGGCGCCCGCCTAGGAGGTCTAGGCTGCAAAAATCGGCCCCGGCCCCTCTCAGAGTCGAATCCTGATTTCGCCCCTGATTTCTACTTAGGCGACCGCCTCAATAGTCTAAAGGCTCCCACGGCTCTGATATTTTCTAAAATAAATTTAATACACCATAAAGTTTTGTTTTAAGCCCTTATAAGTCAATTTCTTTAAAAAAAAAATGTCAAACACCTTACAAAATTTCAATTTTTTTAAACTCCTAATCTCACTCCAATCGCCCTCCACTTCTTGCTATATCCAGTCAATCACCTGATAAATATATCTACATTAATGATTGATTGATTATCAAAATTGATACGAATCTAAAATTGGGAATCCATTGCGTTAGATGGGGTGTATAATATACCAAAGAGGTTGGTCGGAAACAAGGTTATTATTATTGTTGCCACATTTGGATATGTCAAAGATTTGGATTGCCAGATTTTAGGTGTGGATAGGTCAAGATTCCCAACCGCAGGAATAAGCAGCCGGCATGGCATGCCCTATGACAATTAATGCAACATTAATCATGTACAAGAGATTTTATAGTTTTGGATTGAAATTTTATTTACATATATAAAGGATATGTATGTTCATGAGATCGTTTTATACAAATTTTTGACTTCGTAAATTTGAAATATATGCTAAAATATTTAGGATGATAGTTAACATAATAAACCCACAAACGAAAACTACGAAACACTTTTTGGGTGTAAAATATGTCAACTGTCGGAAGTAGAGTATGTTAAACCACTCATAACTTTGGGAAGATGCTACATTGTCGTTTGTCCTCTTAAATTGAATTGATTGACAAATCCATTCCACCGTTAAATAATTATCAGAAGGTCTATTGTGAGACGCGTGAGGCAGTGAGACGGTGATACTTTTAATAAACAATGATACTTTTAGTATCAAAAGTGATACTTCTCAAAATACACCTGGAATTAATGTATATAGACAAGTATCACTTTTTACACTAAATGTATCGGTTTTACACTAAAAATATCACCGTCTCACGGTCTCACTAATTTCACCGTCTCACATAAGTTTTTGTGAATAATTATTTGTACATGTATATAATCTTTTCTTTTCACTCAAGAAAATTTCAATTTACCGACAAAATTTACCAATAGAAATAAATTTATTACTAATATTTTACAGGCACCTACAAATTACCGACATAATTTTTATATATTGTTTTTCCCAATCTATACTAACTGATTCACGATATATTATCTTGATGAGATATTTACCGACGATAATTGTGTAGGTAAAATAGGCGTCATTTTAAATATTTCCCAACAAACTCATTTTTATTTACCAACAGAAAATTTATATCGGTAAACTGTATTTTTTATTTGTAGTGTTTCCTTCAAATATACATTTGTTTTTCATTTTTATTTTGTTTGAGCTGGTTTCCTTCAAAAAGAGAATAAAAAATGAAATAGGTTTGTGGTTTCCTATTTTATTCATGCAAATGGTTAAAATGTTTTTTTTTTTTCACGTATTATTCTAAAGAACATTGACTTCATTTTAGACATCAATATGGCATCTTTTGATCGACAACTTTTCAAGTTGAGGATAAACTTGAAATTGAAATAATTGGGCGTGATACTTTAATAAAAATATGAACGATAATAATTAGCTCTTTTTATGATACAATGACAATTGTCTCCAAAATACAATGACTACGTACCTATTATGACAGTTGCACTAAAAATCACAATAACCTCGAACACTAAATGTTTTTGAACTCTCTAGATCGAATTATGTAGAAGAGAAGAGGAGAATGCGAAAACAAGATGCAAAAAATGAATTATTAGGGTCATATTTATAGAATTTCGTATGCGTTCCTTCAAACAAGGTGCAAATCTTAGTCGGATCGATCTGGACTATTTATATAATTGCATGTGACCCTTCGGATCGGGTGTAACTCTTGGTCCGGATTTTTGGTCCTGGTCAACTGACCGACCGTAATGCATCCTTTGATCGTCAAGTTTGACCAAATATGTGGACATGTCCAATATTAGTTTTATCCTGGATAAATAATGAAATGTGTTCTACTTCATGAGTAGATGATTACGTAGAATATTTGGTCTAACAAAATATTTCCGGTGAATGAGAAATTATTGCCAAAAAGTGACAAATGATCTCCAATGGATGTGACTGCTTCATTGAAACCCTTGACCGAAAAAGTGTGTTGAACAATTGTGTTGCTCCAATTAAATCCTAAAGTCGTATATGTTCATTCAAAGCCATTCACATTGAAAGGATTTGTCCGAACAATTGTGTTGTTTCACTTGAAACCTTTGGCAATCTATTTTCCTATATTTGCAGATTTTGATTGATTCTTTTTGGCATACATACTGTTAGGAATTTTATTGTTTAGATTTTGATGAATGCCATGTAAAACTTAGAATAGAAAGTTGGCACCCCAATTCTTGTTGTAAAATGCATTGTAACAAATTAGAGCTAGCCAGTGAGTTAAGTCACCTACGACCTAACATGCAAGAAGACAATCAAGACTAGAAGGAAGACTCCGCAAAGACAATTGAGTATGGCAAAGAAGAGTAGACGAACTCTCTATCAAGAAGCGGTGAGATACAAATGAGTGGAGTGGAGTATCGGTCAAGTCAACTCGAGAAAAGCCAAGTCTCAAGTTGAAGTGACGTAAGAGTCATCCATGATTGGAAGTCGACTCTAAGTCACCTGGGGAAAGCAAGGAAATGCAATAAGTCGAGATAATCAAGCGTAGATCCGTTGCCGCGAAATCAAGAGAATTACTTAAACAAGTAATATCTCCATACCACCTTTCTCTCGAGTGCTCACCCTTTCAAAAGGAATGAACCAATGGGAAACACTACATCGTGTCGAACTCGAAAAGGTGAAAGAACAATTCATACGAGGAAATGGCAATTCCAAGGATCGCAACAAGACAAGCCAACGATCGCAAAGTGACTTTCAAAAATAAGCCTATCCCTTCAACGGGCAAATTTTTGAAAGATCACTATAAAAAGGCCGAGGAATGACTCGAGAGAAGTGGACCAACCACGAACATTCAAGAAATCAATTAACGTTATAACCGTAAATACTCTCAAATCATTCAAGATTAATCCTCAAGCCTACATCACGAAGTACATCAATCCAACACTAACCCGTGAAGGAAAGAGAACTTCAATAAGTTGAAGAGGAAACTTTTGAAGAAAAGGGGTCTACATTCCACGAAGGATTGTAGGAAGGTTCAAGGTCGAACCAAGTCTTAAGCTTTTGGAGGGCTTCGTGATCAAATCCAAAGAGCTTGAGCAAGTGAGTGAGTAGTAGCAAGCACTGCCTGTGAAGAAGCCGAGTCGCACGAGAAGCCACCCGAGTGATCAAGGCGTCTCCCGGATCGAGTCCCAAAGGATCAAGTTAGTTTGTGTG
Organism: Rehmannia glutinosa; assembly: GCA_016081115.2. NCBI lineage: Eukaryota > Viridiplantae > Streptophyta > Magnoliopsida > Lamiales > Orobanchaceae > Rehmannia > Rehmannia glutinosa. Next base: position 9,833,970 of record CM071928.1, read on the forward strand.
TGATCAAGACTTGTATCCTGGACTTACCACTTTGTAAACTCGATCATTACCTAGTGGATTCCTCCAGAGTTGGAGAAGAGAGGAGAAGAATTACCCCATCTTCGAACCTCTATAAAAATTTCACCGTGTCATTTACATTTCAAAAGATTTTAATTCCTGCATTTTTAATCGCTTATATATGCTTTGATAAATTTGCTATCCATTGAATAATACAAGTACTAAACCCAACACTAAACTCTTACTTAATCAAACTTAAGGGTGTTAAGTCTTCCAATAAAACAAAAAACCACAATTGAGTTAATTTAGAGTCAACACTGAGTTATTCCATCAATAGCTCAGTTGAGTCCTCATGAGAGAGACTAACTCTACTGATTAACTAAATTGATCACCATCAAGGACACAAATTGGTGAAGAATCAACTCGTATTTTTAAAAGGACTAAATCGAAAATTTGGTAAGGTTTATTCAACCCCCTTCTAAACCTTACACTTACACCCCTTGGGACCTACAGTGGTATCGAGCGGTTGGTTCATTGAACCCTCCGCACCGTTCTTGAACTAGATTTCCAAACTTTTCAAAGTCCGCTTTAGTACTTAAACTCTCAAACTCTTTTTATCATTGAAAGTTATTATCATGGAAGCAAACTTGACACGCATCCCTATGTTCACTATTGAAGAATTTGATGATTGGAAAATTCGTATGCGAGCTCATCTATCAAAGATTACATGATGAGATGTGGATAGTGATAGAAGATGGGCCTCTGCAGATCTTAAAGGTGAACACAAATTGCATTTAAGAGTTGCACCTGAAGAAGAAGATGTCGCTCCTGCACCAACATGGTTGAAAACCAAGAACCGAGTGGACAAATGATGACAGAAAAAGATACAACCTGGACAATGTAGCCAAGGACATTCTTTACAAAACCTTGACAAAGCCATGTTCAATAAAGTCAAATCATGCAAAACGGCTAAAGAAATCAGGACAAGTGACATTGATTTGTGAAGGCTCGTGAGCAAATCAAAGAAAACAAATTATCAAAATGGGTCATGAAATTTGAGAACTTCAAAATGATCTCGGAGAAAACCTGGATCAACTAGATGCTCGGTTCACGTAAATCACAAATGAGTCATGCTGCACTTGGAAAGGAATATACACGAAGGAAATGTGTATGAAGATCCTAAAAAGTCTTCCACCAATGGGAAATGAAGGTCATGGCACCGAGACATTCCATGGACCTATCAAAGACATCCAACCATGAATTATTCTCGGACCTCAAAGCCTACGAGTTTGAGCCGAGAAGAAAAGACCAGAAGAGAGGCAGTTGTACCCAAAACAAATTGCTCTAATTGTTAAAGATAGGAAGAGAGCCGAGGTCAAAGAAGTCATTGATCCGGAAGAAATAGCCCCGATGGTCAAGAGGTTCAACAAGTTCTTCAATAAGAACTACAAGAAAGGAAAGGGTGAATCTTCCGTAAGACACTCGGCTCCTCCAAATCAAGGGAAGATAGGCCAACCAAGAGAAAGATCATCAAAAAGTTGAGTATCAAAGGGTGACAATCCAAGAATGGAAAGAGTCGATCAAAAGGTTGAATATCTATCTTTGAACTCAGAGACAACCAGGTCACTATGCCATTGATCGTCCATATCCTCGTAGTCAACAAATACAGGGATGAAGAAGAAATGAAGGTCTTCGAGAAAGAAGACAAGAAAGGAAAAAGGCAATGATGGTCACAGAGATCATTAAAACAAAAGTCAAGAGAGACAACACTCGAGAGCAAGCGATGAAGCCGACTACTCAAGTGACTCTAAAGAAGAAGCCCGATCCGCTTGATGGCCAAGGAACAAGATCAATCGACCAAGAAGATGAGGTACAATCTAACTCATCAAACTCGTACACTAGTGATAGTGATAGTGATCGACACACACACTTCATCACCCACTCGATCTTTATGATTCATTAGGCAAAATGATGAAAGATTTTGAACACATTAAATCCTCACACACACTATTGAATGAGGAAAACAACCTACTCAGGATCAAAACTCAAAGTCGACTAAGGAGCCGAGTACTCTAAATCAAATAGTCATGGAGAATGAAAGTTTAAAGGTCGAAAAATACTAAATTAATAAAGCGAGAGATCGCCGCTATAGAAAAGAGGGAGAATGACCTCAAAATGTTATTGCCTCATTCACTAAGACATCTAAATCATTGGATGATCTTATTATGAGTCAAAGAGAATGTGAAGACAAGACAGCTTAGGATTTAATTCCTCTATGCTATGTCAAACCTCAAAAGTAATTTTGGAAAAGGATCTTCAAGCCATGAAGAATCAAAATCCAAAACTCTAAATGTTGCACACACATTCAATCCAAAGCACCATAACAAGAAAATTGGCCTTGGTTATAAAGGAAAAGGAAAAAAAATTATTGAGAGCGCCCGAAAGGACAAAATTTGAGAAGAGATTCAAGAGTTCCTCAAAGAAACTCCAAACAAAAATTACTCAGAAAGAAGAAGAGCTACCAAAAATCCTTAAAATCTATAAGAGAAATACATATGATGGGAATGGTAGAAAATATCCAAGCCAAGCTGATTGGAATAATGTAAACTATCGATAAACTTATGGAATATAAGCCCAAATGGCAAAGGCCTAGAACTCAAAGAAAGGCCATTCCAAAAGTACAAGAGCTTTCATCAAAGACACATATGCACCTAGGCACTACACTCAAAGACACCACAATTACCCAAGGAAGGCAATTGCTAAAGCACATATGCAGGCATACTGAGACAAAAGAGACAAACATGAACCTAGAATCCCCAAGCAATTTGCCAGGATTAATTATGATTATGGCACTCGATAGATGGCAACCCCTTGAGTCAAATCATTTGGCTATAGGTTGGTTGGATCATCTTACAATTCTAACCCCTCGGACCTGCACAAGTATGGGTACCTAAAACTTAATTTCCATGATTGCGGGTTCAAGGAGCAAACCGAGTGCGAAGAACCTGGTACATGGATAGTGGTCGCCCCCGGACACATGACAGAAACAAGAAAAATCACAAAATTCAAGGAAGTTAAAGGAGCAAAAGTCATATTTGGAGGAAATGAAGCTCCTGGTGAAATAAGAGGCATTGGAACCATCAAGAGGAATGGATTAGAAATCACAGACGTTGCATATGTTGAAGGACTCAACTTTAACTCGCTAAGCATCATCCAACTCGCGGACAAGGGTTACAATGTTGGATTCAACATGGGTGTATGCCAAATCAAGGATATTGAATCAAATGAAGTTGTGTTGCAAGGATGTAGACAAGAAGAATATGTATGTCGTGGATTGGTCAACCGCAACACCCAAAGACTCTCTTAGCAAAAAGCACATTTGAATCAAGTTGGTTGTGGCACAAAAAAGTCGAGTCACCCGAATTTCAAAACAATTAACAAGGTGGCAAGAAGTCATCTTGTGGAAGGACTACCGGACTTTCGATATACAAAAATGAGAGTATATGTGACGATGTCGAAGGGAAAACAAATCAAGTCGTCATTCAAAGAAAAGACATGCCCATCCTCAACAAGAATATTGCATCCGCTTCATATGGATCTATTTGGCCCAATGGAACCCAAACCAAAGATAAGTGGAAAGAAATACACCTTGGTGGTAGTAGATGACTACTCAAGATATACATGGACAATATTCATGTGTAAGAAGAAAGAAACTCTACAAAAACTACCACAAATTGATGAAGAGGATTCAAAACGAGAAGAGTCAAACCATTATCAAAATAAGATCGGATGCAGGAACTCGAATTTGTCAATGGAATAATAACTCAATATTGTGTTGAAAATGGTATTGGTCATGAACTATCGCCAGCAAGAACTCCACAAAGTGAATGGAGTTGCGAAAAGAAGGAATAGAACCCTCAAAGAAGCGGCAAGACCATGTTAGTCAAGCAGGGTTACCAAAAAGATTTTGGGTCAAGCAATCAACACAACTTGCTACACCCAAAACAGGATGTATGATAAATAGACAAATGACAAAGACTCCTATGAGATCCGGATGGAAGAAAACCAAATGTTGCATATTTCGTAATATTTGGATGTAAATGCTTCATCCACAACAATGGCAAAGACAACCTAAAGGCTTTTGATGCTAAAGGCGATGAAGGTATCTTCTTAGGATACTCCGCTGAAAGCAAAGCCTACAGGATACTCAACAAAAGAACTATGATTACGAAAGAATCCATTCATGTAGTATTCGATGAGCCAAATGTAAATGGAGAAGACATTGAAGAGTCACCGATAAGTGAATCATCCAACCATACTGAGAAGAATCCCTATCTTTGTCAAGCCGAATTATCAATTCGAAGAAGATGAGATTGCTGAATCTCAAAACAGTTGGAGAATTTGCAGCTAAGTGATTACGAGAGAGTCGACCCAAAGAACACAAATTGCAAGTCGTCGATCAATCCTAACTTACTCCAACTCGATGTAAGATGGCCGAGAAATCATCCACGAGAACTTGTCATTGGAGATATAAGAGAAGGTGTCAAAACAAGATCCGAGAACTCAACAAGAAGCCATGTTCACATGCTTTATCTCACAAATAGAGCCCAAAGACGTGTCACAAGCCTTGGACGACACACACACGGATTCAAGCTATGCAAGAAGAGTCAATCGGTTTGAAAGAAATAAAGTATGGGAATTAGTGCAAATACCCATACATCAAAATGTTATTGGCACCAAATGGGTATTCGTAAAATAAGATGAACGAGGAAGGTTACTGTGGTAAGAAACAAAGCAAGACTAGTAGCCAAAGGATATTGCCAAGAAGAAGGGATAGATTTTGATGAAACATTTGCCCCTCGTAGCAAGATTGGAAGCTATAAGGATGTTTCTTGCCTATGCTATCTTTGCTCACAAGGATTTCATTGTATATCGATGGATGTAAAAAGTACATTCCTAAATGGTTTATTGGAAGAAGAAGTGTATGTTGAACAACCTCCGGATTTGAGCGAGAAGACTCTTGGAGATAAGGTATACAAACTCAAGAAAGCTCTATATGGATTGAAACAGGCACCCGTGAGCATGGTATGATACTTTGTCACAATTCCTAACCGAAAATGGATTCACAAAAGGAAAAGTAGATAGAACACTATTCGAATTCAAGACAAAAAAAGATATCTTTGCTTGTTCAAATATATGTGGATGACATCATTTTTGGATCCACAAACAAAGAGATGTGTGAAAAGTTTTCAAACCTCATGCAAAGTAAATTTGAAATGAGCATGATGGGAGAGCCGACATTCTTCCTGACTTCAAGTGAAACAATGAAGGATGGAACCTTCATAAGTCAAACAAAATACACCGGAGATTTAATGAAGAAGTTTGGTATGGAGGAGAAGTCTTCTCCGTAAAAATACCAATGAACTCATCACCAAATGGACATGGATGCGGATGGCAAGCTCAGATCAAACAAGATACGAGCACTTATTGGATCATTGCTCTATCTCACAAAGAAGCGGGCCGGACATCACCTTTGTTGTAGGTGTATGTGCAAGATTTCAATCGCTCCAAAAGAGAGCCATATGACAAACTAAGAGAATATTGAGATACTTGAAAGGAAGCCAAGAAGTAGGCCTATGGTATCCAAAGGAAGGTGGATTCAAGCTAATTGGCTATTGATTACTATCTTTGGATGTAGAGTGGACAGAAGAGCACTTCTCGTGCACATGTCAAATGCTTTAGGAAACAGTGATTTCCTGGTTTAGCAAGAAGCAAAATTCAATAGCCACCTCTACAAATGAGGCGGAATACATAGGCTGCGGGCAAATTGTTGCCCAAGTCCTATGGATGATGAGAAATGAGAGAGACTATGAAGTTGAGGAAAAAGAAATTCCAATCATGTGTGATAACACAAGTGCAATAGAATCACTCAAAAATCTGTGTTGCACTCAAGAACAAAGCATATTGATGTCGATATCATTTCATAAGAGATCACGTTGAAAAGAAGGACATCATCCTGGAATATATCTCAACCGATAAACAACTAGCCGACATCTTCACAAAACCATTATGTGAGTCAAGATTTGAAGAACTCAAACATGAGTTAGGGTTAATTGAGTGAGTGACACTCGGAAAAATCAAAGAAAAGAAATGGAACACAAAAAGGGAAAAGAGTCAACTCACAAATCAATTAAGTAAATCACCAGATCGGAAAGACAATACACCGTCGGTGATAAATTTGAGTCACCAAGAGAATCGTGAAAGTAGAGTTAAATCGGCTAAGGGATAAGGTTGAGTCACTTATGAGCAAAGTGACAAAAACGCAATCGTTTTGACTAAGCGGGAATGTTTTAAGGAATACGTCGAAGATAATGATGATGTGTACGGACATAAAGCCGCACACCAAGCTTATGATTGGATATAAATCTTTGCCGCATTAAATACGAGACATTAAATGCTAAATAAAGGCGTGCAAAATCTAAGCCGTTGATTTCGATCACATTTCAAAAACCACTCGCACGCCCTTTCATAAACCATATTTAAACCATTTTCGTCCGTTTCTCTCTCACACTTCTAAAACCTGTTCATTTCTTTCTCTCAAAAGCAAAGGCAAAAATTCTCTCTAAACCCTATCTATCTTCAAATCAATTTCTCGAGTTTTTCTTCGATATAATCCTGAAAAATGGCACCAACTTATGACTTTACCAAGTTAGGAAAGCAAATCCACACCGCTCTACGGTGGATTTCGAATGGTGAAACAGGGGTCCGACGACACCCTAGTGAAGAAAATCGCTGAAAAGTTGGAAACGTCCGGTGAAACCGTTTTCGACGTTAGAATATTCGATGACATATGTGGAGGAGGTCGCACAATTCTCGTGAATGCCGAGATTCACGATGAAGGAATAAAGTCATTTGTTCACGGAAAGCGGTGACTATCTCTGCGAAGGATTTGGCCGAACATTGCTCACTTCAAGAGGGCGCATCGAGATTAACGGGCGATGTAAACTTGGTGATGCTTGGAAAGAAATAGCCAAGCCCGACTGGCTTTGATAAAATAGTATACACAACAAACAAGAGATCTGAAGGAAGATTATCACAAGTCGTTGGACATAGTTGCCAAATGTATCGACATCAAATTTGGCGGCTTTGACCAATCACAAAGGCAAAGCCGATCAGAATGGCCGCAATCATCGCGAGAAAAGAAGATAAATCGGGCTGAGTTTGTCTGCCAGCAGACATCTGCCGAACGTGGGGAACAAATCCTTCAAGGAAGATGGCTCATTTGGAGGATCCCAGGATATGGCCTAGTGATTGGCCGGCTAATGGAGGTGAAAGGAGTCCCTCTTAGACATGGGAAAGCATTCCATGTTAACAAGAGGATGTTCGAGAGCAAATCTCTCTCGGCGCGACAGAAGAGAGCTTACGCCAAGAGAGGCGACACGAGTGAGGGGAATCACCGACCAAGATACAAACTGTTTCCTCCCCACCCAAAGAAAAAGTCGCCTCTGCGGTTGCTAAGAAGATCACGCCCCCTGTGAAAGAAAACCAAACATGCTCCCGCCCCCGCAGCGAGTCACCCGCCCACGCCGTGTCTCCCCGCCCTGCAAAGGCGGGTCGAGAAGGACTCCCAAATACCTTCTCCGATCGTCAAAGGGGGAGAATCGAGAAGCCAAGACGGCGGCTCCTCGAAAAAGACACCAAAGACCCCCGCCGCCCAAGACTCGAGAAAAACCGTCTCGAACCAAATCCCTCTCGGTACAAACTAGAGACGAAGAAGAATTGTCAAGCACTCGAGCTTGAGAAACCGGCCGAGTCGACCACTCACCGGAGCAGAATCGAGAGGCTGAGAGAAGTAGAGTCTCGGATGTAATTGATGAAACAGCAAGTCATCTGTGAAGCGATCAGCGAGGCAACGTAAGACACAGCTTGTAGTCCACACAAACAAAACACAAAGAAGGCTCGATAAAGCGGATAGTGATGTGATGATCCTATCTCCACCTTACCCGAGACATCCAAAATCGTCATGCTGAGTGGTGGAAAATGGAAGTTGAGTCGATCCAGGAACATTCCAACGGCCCGAGTTCATAGAAGAAGAAGAGGAATCGTTGAGCTTCCTCGATCGACCACTGTCTCCTCCCAAAGATCGGATGAAGATAATCGCATGACATCCTGCAGATCTACAAGGACAAGGAGAAAGAAAAGCAAGCGAGAGGAAGCCGAGGCACGTGAGAAGGCAAGCATCCGTCCCTATCTCCTCGCACTACAGAACACACACACATCCTCTCCTTGATGTCCTCTCTCGATAGCGATGAGGATCCTGGGAGAATGCTGCGCTGCACGAAGAGTTGCAAATGCAGCAAGCATTGCATGAATCGAGAATCCTTCACGAGCAAAGACCGATGGAGGGACCAGAGAGTCCTCCGAACACACCGAAATTGATCCAATGGGAGTGGTTCAAGCAAATCGCCATCGTTGTTCTTTTGCCACCACTTCCCAAATTACTCACTCGGAAGAAGCGATAAGGGACTTGGCGATGAAATCGGGATAGTGGGGACCCCACGAGCCAACCCCTATTGAAGGTGTTTTACCACCCGCCCCCAACGGTGAACATACAATCGAAACAAATGGGGAGTTTGGAGACGAGTGACCCCATTCCAAGTCACTCACCGGTGCGCCACCGAGTGGGAACTCCTCCACCGCAACAAGGTTGGAGGATGCGATGACTCCACAACGAATCAAGGAGGCGAAGTAGAGAAAATACAAACACAAGAAGAACAACAAGTTGCCATCAACGAAGCTCGAGATGATTGAGACTGTCTCTCGTGAGGTGCCAACTACTCGGCTAATGACGCCGCCGAGGCGAATGAGGCACTGAGATGGAACGGCCGGGAGTTAACACTGGGCGATGAAAGTGCAATCCATGGGGTTGAGACTCCAATGGAGGCCACCGCGAGAAAGACCCTAAGACACCGACACTTTGTCGAAAGGGAGGACCAAGCCTCGGCAGAGAGACCGCGGAGGTAATGAAGGCCCCACGGGAGGTTGAGACTTCCGGGGTAAGGTAGTCAAGAGAGAGAACATCCCTCCCGCTATCATCGACCCATCCGAGAAGGAGATAAGCGCACTTCATGATTCCCGGGATAATCCCGATGTCACCTTTCTGGGATCGGAAGGCGAAGAAGAAGAGTTCAGTCATCCCCGTGAGATCTAAAAGACTCACCGGATGTTCCAAGCACGAGCAAGTCGATCCCAAGACTACTCGTCAAACCTTTAATTTTGATGATGAGCCACCAATGGAAATCTCATCATCGTCCGATGACGCTACGATAAGGCCGAGACCCGATCTACTCAATGGAAAAATCACCGAGACCAACGAAGGCTGTTGAGATAGCCGAGGCTCAAGAAATGGGACCACTTCACAACAAAACCCAAATGAACCGAGTCCACTGCGCAAGCTCCTCAAGCTGCAGCAGGATCGATTCCCAAAAGAACTTCACGCGCACCGCTCATCATCGAACAAATCCCAGTTGGCGGTGATGAATCCTTTGTAGAATCTTTTCCTTTTTCCCCTGGAGATACCTAACTCCATGAAGAGTCGAAAAATGAACAAGCACGCTACCACGCAGACCAGCTCCCGTTTTCAATCGGGCACCATTGTTCCAAATGATTATGATTTTGACGCTGCATGGCCATCAGCTGCAACGGAAGAATCAGCTGAAGTCCGCGAAGTGTTCAAGGCATTATTCGCTGAGATTGAACGGATGGAGAGGCATCAGGCCTCTATGGATATGCGACTGGACAACAGAGATGCCAATCTCACTGCTGATTTAAGAGGCATAACAGTCCGGATCAGGGAATGGTGGCAACAGCAGCAAACAATGCGTGTGGAACAAGTGAGATACTTCAGGACATTGTTCAACAAGCTGCTGGTGTGGAGAGCTGAAAATGCTGATGCAAAAACGAAGCTGAGAGAACATATTGAGCACATGCATGAAGCTCACATTGCCGAGGTTAAGCTGCTGCGTGAGCAAAACAAAAGTGATCTACAGCGTTTGGAAGAGACCATGAATACAAAATTCAGCCTTCTCATGGCTGAGATGAAGCTGATTTCAGCAGAGTCCAACGCTACTCGGTCTGAATTTCGTGCTGCATACTCTGCAGCAGACTCGAGACAAAACTCAACTATCAGCAGGCTTGACTTCCTGCTTGCAAGTCTATTTCCAGGCGTTCCTCTCTCCTTTGATGATGCCAAAAAGGGGGAAGAGGAATACCTAAAGGCGCAAGGGGGATCTGAAGTTGAAAAGGAAGGAGCAGCTGCGAAGGGAAAATCAGCTGAGGAAGTGTTAAAACAGAAGAAAGGAAAATCTGCTGAGGGGGAAGGATCAAAAGATATGACCTTGATGATTGCACAAACCCCTCAACAGGGTCCTGTCACAGCTGACATTATCAGCAGCAAACTCCCCGTGACTCTGCCACTCCAACACTCTGCTGTATCTATGGCTGAAAAGAGAAAAACAATTGAAGCAGGGATGAAGGAAGTGGAAGGAAGAATGGATGCCCGAGTTATGAACATCTTGAAAGAACACGGAGGCATTCCAGTAGACAGAGACACTTATGCCATCTCAGATGTCGGGACAGAGCCACGATCAGTTGATGAATTTAAAACGCTCGAATCTGAGGGATACTTTGCAAATATGTCTATGGCTCAAGCTTGGGACTTGTACTGGGAAAAGGGTCTCACGTTATGTGAAGAAGCTGACAGGCAGCAGACTACCGGCAGTCACTCTGCTGGTCACTCCGCTGGTCACTCAGCTGGAAAGAAGAAGACCCCAGTACAATATACGCCCAGAGGTAGAGGAAGAAGCAGTGGTGGAGGAAGAAGCTTCAGACCTAGGCCTCTGCCCAAGAATATTGAATATGTAGATCCAGGAAAGAAAGGAGGGATCTACTGGGCTGGGCTTGACCAAGTGGCAAATTTGCAAGTGGCTAAAAGTAACGCTGAGTATGCAAAAAGATTAGAAGAAGAAAACAAGAGACAAACTCAGCTATGGGAGGAAAGACAGGAAAGAATAAGAAGAGATGAAGCTGCCAGGAAGGCATATGAAAAGAAAAAGAAGGCAGCTGACGATGAGAAAAAGAGAAGAAGAGAAGAAGATGTTGAACAAGATGAAAGAAGGAGACAGCGAAGGAGATGAAGTGTTGTTGTCCACCCCTTCGTGTATTTTATAATGTAAATACATACCATGTAAGTCTTCTGAAACAAAGCTGCAAATTCTTTATTTTTTTGTAGGCAAATATGTACTCTGATACACCTTGTAAACAGTTGTGTAAAAGAACAAGAATGATATGATCAATAAAAGAATTGATCTCACAGCGATACATTCTATGTCAATACACTATCTCAGTATGTATCTTTGATGTTTGCATTTTTGAATGGTTTAAGTTTTGGCATCATCAAAAAGGGGGAAATTGTTAGAATTTTATTGTTTAGATTTTGATGAATGCCATGTAAAACTTAGAATAGAAAGTTGGCACCCCATTCTTGTTGTAAAATGCATTGTAACAAATTAGAGCTAGCTGTCGAGTTAAGTCATTTCTACGACCTAACATGCAAGAAGACAAAATCAAGACTAGAAGGAAGACTCACCGCAAGACAAATGAGTATGGCAAAGAAGAGTAGACGGAACTCTATCAAGAAGCAATGAGATACGGTGAGTGGAGATCGACCAAGTCAACTCGAGAAAAGCCAAGTCTCAAGTTGAAGTGACAAGAGTCATCCATGATTGGAAGTCGACTCTAAGTCACCTGGGGAAAGCAAGGAAATGCAAATCAAGTCGAGATAATCGAAAAAGATCCGTTGCACGTAAATCAAGAGAATTACTTAAACAAGTAATATCTCCATACCACCTTTCTCGAGTGCTCACCCCGAAGCGTGCAAAAGGAATGAACCAATGGGAAGCACTACATCGTGTCAGAACTCTGAAAAGGTGAAAGAACAATTCATACGAGGAAATGGCAATTCCAAGGACTGCAACAAGACAAGCCAACGACTGCAAGTGACTTTCAAAAATAAGCCTATCCCTTCAACGGGCAAATTTTTTGAAAGATCACTATAAAAGGCTGAGGAATGACTCTGAGAGAAGTGGACCTGAACCACGAACATTCAAGAAATCAATTAACGTTATAACCAGAAATACTCTCAAATCATTCAAGATTAATCCTCAAGCCTACATCACGAAGTACATCAATCCAACACTAACCTGTGAAGGAAAGAGAACTTCAATAAGTTGAAGAGGAAACTTTTGAAGAAAAGGGGTCTACATTCCACGAAGGATTGTAGGAAGGTTCAAGGTCGAACCAAGTCTTAAGCTTTTGGAGGGCTTCGTGATCAAATCCAAAGAGCTTGAGCAAGTGAGTCAGAGTAGCAAAGGCAAATGCCTGTGAAGAAGGTTCGAGTCGCACGAAGCCACCGAGTGATCAAGGCGTCTCGATCGAGTCCCAAAGGATCAAGTTAGTCTTGTGATCAAGACTTGTATCCTGGACTGCTACCACTTTGTAAACCGATCATTACCTAGTGGCTTCCTCCAGGAGTTGGAGAAGAGAGGTAGAAGAATTACCCCATCTTCGAACCTCTATAAAAATTTCACTCGTGTCATTTATATTTCAAAAGATTTTAATTCCCGCATTTTTAACTCGCTTATATATCTTTGATAAATTTGCTATCCATTGAATAATACAAGTACTAAACCCAACACTAAACTCTTACTTAATCAAACTTAAGGGTGTTAAGTCTTCCAAAAACAAAACCCACAATGAGTTAATTTGAGTCAACAAATGAGTTATTCCATCAATAGCTCGGTTGAGTCTGCGTTGAGAGACTAACTCTACTGATTAACTAAATTGATTGTCCATCAAGGACACAGATGTGAAGAATCAACTCTGTATTTTTAAAAGGACTAAATCGAAAATTTGGTAAGGTTTATTCAACCCCCCCTTCTAAACCTTACACTTACACCCCTTGGGACCTACACATACATAAGCATATTTTTTGCCAAAACTTTTCGGTAAAAAAGATAGAGTACAAAACAGTTGAAGTTCGCTACCTCTTGTTGTTTGGAGTGCTACTACAGTAAGAGGAGGCCGTTGTATCTTGGGAGACATTTTCTATTCAACTGTTGGCACTGTAGCGGACAATTCGCCTTAAAGACATAGAGCCGAACTCTAGCCTCGGTCTAAAATTTTCTGCATCTTCTGAATTTCAATTTTCTGGAATTCAAGTACGTTTTCATGTTTTAACTCTAGAATATAATATCACACGTAATATATCCCCAACAATATTCTTAATCAATCGTGATTTGGAGATCTGGTGGTCCAGATCACATCATTTGCGAAGGGCTACACTCTTTGTCATACACTATCTGCCAACTTTCGTTAGCGCCTCAGTGCTCCTTGAGCTAGCTTAAAGCTAGTTATAACTCACTTGGGCTATTAGGGTGAACCATAAGGAGATTCATTTGATTACGCTTTATTGTGGTAAAATTCTGTATAAGGAAGCTAAACTTGTTCCATGTTTTCAATATGAGATGCGACTCTTTACATTCACATCTATTCATATTTCCATTAAAAAAAAAGTATTTAAGTAGATTGCTTAATATATTAGTTTCCCATCCACCTAAAATTGATTTTGAAAAATTCAAAATATTAATCTCATCCACTTGCAGTGCATATTACGCTTATCTCATTTATTTACCATTTCAAATAAATAAACCCACTTAAATAATTTGTCCAAATGGGTGAAAACCCAATTTCCAATATATACAAGCATCTAATGTCATGTTTCTTTGCGGTTTGTTTTTAAGAGTGTGTCGGTTTTTTGGTCATTCCCATCAAACCAAAATATTTTTAGCCATTTTTTCCAAATACATTTTTTTAGCCATTTGGACATGTGAAATTTTGCAAATGCCCCTTAATCTAGTAAACCCATTTTTGAGTCATTCACCAACTTCATAACTCGACATTTAAAACTTCGGCAAAAAAATCTTATTTCCGCGACTTGCAAAAATGGAGCCTATGACGACTGTATCGACAGACAAAAATCTTATTCCACTATTTTCACATTTTTTTTTGTTGATTTGGTTGATTTATAGTTATTTGAGTTATGATTTTTTGTTAGATTTGAAGAATTTTTATGGTTTAGACAATTTAGGTTTTGATTGAAAAGCTTGTTGCACCATTAATGGTGGTTGGGGTGAATGAGGAAGATGAGAAGAATTTTCATCGTATAACTCGATATGAGTTATGTAACTCAATATCGAGTAATGTTGTTTTCATCGAGTTATGTTTAAGATCTTATTCTCAGTTATATATCGAGGTAAATATAACTCGTACTGGATATCATATTACATAACTCGATATCGAGTAATGTTGTTTTTATCGAGTTATGTATAAGATCTTATTCTGAGTTATATATCGAGTTAAATATAACTCGATATCCAATAGTTGGATATCCAATTGCATAACTCGATATCGAGTTACAAAACTGGATATCAAGGTTTCAGCTTTTAATGCAGTAGGCATTGGTCAAACCAATAACTCGATATCCAATTATATGTAACTGGATATCGAGTTACCTGTTCAATCTACTATCACTTATTATAACTAGTCATTTTGTTTTTCTCCAAAAAACTTTGAATTCACGTAACTTTTTCGTTTCAAATCCATTTTGCATGCATAATATATCAAATTAATCCTTTTTGTGAGATCTATAATTCAATATACAAAAACAAAAAATACGGGTTCAACTTTTTAAAAAATTTGAAATAGAGAGAGATGATATAGAGAAAGAGAAATAGACCAAATATCAAAGTAATTGCTAGAAGGGTATGAATGTCTTTTGTTATGCCAAAATGGCTAAAAAATATTTGTTTTCAAAAGATGGTTAGTTTTCATTTTGTCATTATAGAAGTAGTCATTTTGACCCATTACTAGTTAAGAAATTCCTATAACTAGGGTAATGTTTTAAAAGTTTGCTTAAATGAAGTACTTTGGCTCTATTTGGATGAAAGTATTTGAGTTATGGATTTCAAATCCATATCCATTGAGGTTGTTTGAATCAAATCATTCTAGAATGGTTATTTTGGAGAATTTCAAATTCTTCCTATTTGGAGTCATTTTAAATCATTCCCTAAATTTTCTCCCCAAATCCAAAATCCTCTAATTCAAATGCAAGCAAAGTGTTTAAAGTTTCATATTTATGAATTTTTAGAAAATAAACTAAGGCTTTGGATGGAATGATTTGAACTATGGATTTCAAATCCATAATAACAAATCCATTGAGGTTGTTTGGATGAAGTCATTCTGGATTTCAAATCCTTGGCACCTATTTTTGGAGTCATTTTGGAGGATTTCAAATCTTTCATATTTAGAGTCATTTGAAATCATTCGCCAAATCCTCTCGCCAAATCCAAATTTTCCCATCCAAATGCAACCTATAAGTAGTCAAAATAAAATGGAACCGTACAAACGCTTTCAAAGAGAGGTAGTCGCATATCATCGAAATTACGCATATTAGGAGATATATAAGTTTAGGGAAACGCGTTTCTACCGTTCTACATGTCACAATATGTCATATAGTTTAGGGATCTCCTAAACTCGCTTTCCTTGATGATGCGATTCTTGACGATCAGGGAAGATAAAAAATAATTATTAAATAAATTAAAAAACTACCCCAACTGGATAAATAGGGGATAACTTCAAGGTCAAATTTAGAGGTCACAATCAAATCCTGTAACAAATACAAGCAATAAATATTTAAATTAAAAGATAATTTAAAAATTGATTCTTGGCTAGTTATTAAAAAATCAATAGTTTTTTTGAAAATCATAAAAAATAAATATGAAGTTTGATTGTGTCTTACATTTTCTTTCTTCACAGACAAAAAATATTCAAAATCTTCTCTGACATCTATAGAAATAATACTGATACCTCCTTAAATTTAAAACAAAATCAAACCTCAATAATTTTTTTTGTTTTGTAATTTTCAAAGAAATTGAAATTTTTCCGACTCTGCAAACCCATTGTAGATGGATCCGCGATGAATTAACAATGGAATTTTTCGTCGACAAACAGCTTGTTGGTAACAACTTACCAACGGGATTGCATTGTGCGTCGGTAAATTTACTAACGGATTTCCTTCGGATCTACAATAGAACTCAATCACAATATGGCAAGACAAGTCGCCGACAGATTTTGTATCAGCAAATGTTGAAAGACGATTGTAAAAGAGAAAATATAAAAACTGAAATATAGAACTTGCATTACCGATGAAGGTCACAGAGCTACAGTATATATACACCAAGTTTGCAGCTTCTAGAAACCTCAACTAACCAACTAACTTCTCAACAAACTCCTAACTAACTAACTGTACATCTAACAACTAATGTAACAGTATCTTCAATACACCCCCTTCAAACCAAGCCCTGGGGAGTACTAAGAGAAAACTTGCGACAAAGAAATTTAAAACGGTTTACAGACAAAGGTTTAGTTAGGATATCAGCAATTTGATCTTCTGACGGAACAAAACGAACTTCAACTTCCTTGTTGTGGACCTTCTCACGAATGTAGTGAACATCTACTTCGATATGCTTAGTACGAGCATGAAACACCGGGTTAGAGGCCAAGGAGATAGCACTGACATTGTCACACCAGAGAATAGAGGGATCAACAAGAGACAGACCAAGCTCAGAGAAAAGAGACTTAATCCAAATAAGATCCATAGTAGCAGTGGCTAAGGCACGGTACTCGGATTCCGTACTGCTGCGGGCAACCACATCTTGCTTCTTGGAACTCCAAGTGATGAGATTTGGACCAAGGTAGACACAAAAACCTCCAGTGGAACGACGATCATCAAGAGAGCTAGCCCAATCGGCATCCAGCGAAACCATGAAGTTGCATCTTGGTAAAAGGTCAAACATAAGGCCTTAAGAAAGGGACCCTTTAATGTAACGAAGAACCCTTTTGCAGCACCCCAATCTTTGGATAGTAGGAGCATGCAAAAACCGACTTAACTTGTTCACGATGAAGGACGATCAGGCCGGTCAAAGTGAGATATTAAAGGGCACCTATAGTGCTCCCGTAGAGAGTAGGCGGAGGAAAAGGATCACTATCGGCAAGAGAGAGCTTCGAGCTCCATTATAAGGGTCATCACAGGCTTGGAATCCAAAGATATTAGTTTTCTTGAGGATATCGGTGGCATACTTAGTTTGGTTAAGCAAAATACCCGGCAGCAACTTGTGAGTTTCAATTCCCGAAAATGAACTTCCCCAAATGTTTCGAAAGCAAAAGTTTTGTTCAACTCGCTGAATAATGGAAAGCACGAACTATGATCATCCCCTCGTGAGAAGTATATCATCAACATAAACAAGAACCAAAACAAGATGAGGCCCAGTCTTTAGAAAAAACAAGGAAGGATCGACACATAGAACTTTTGAACCCGATGGACATGAGAAAAGCTTTGAGCTTGTCATTCCAAGACTTTGGATCTTGTTTCAACCCATAGAGAGCCTTAGTCAACTTGCAAACATGCTGGGGCCTCAAAGAATCAACAAAACCAACAAAGCCGAGACATATACATCTGTTTCATTAATATCTCCATTAAGAAACGCATTGTTTATATCCACTTTCAATTTTCCAACCCTGGCAAAGCTAATGAAAACATAAGCCTCGATGGTGATAGGTTTGACAATCTGGGCTAAATGTTTCAAAATAATCAATACCAGGCAATTGTTGAAAACCTTTAGCAACTAAATGAGCCTTTAACCTATCAACTGTACCATCTGAGTGATATTTAACTCTGAAAACCCATTTACGATCAACAATCTGCATATGAGGAGAGGGAGGAACTAAGTCCCAAGTGTGATTAGAGATTAAGGCATTGAACTCAGCTTGCATAGCACTTTTCCACTGGGGATCAGAGAGAGCATCACTAATTGATTTTGGTTCAGAAACAGATGTGAGAGCAGTGAAGATTTTAGGTTTATGAATACCTGCTCTAGCTCTAGTGATCATGGGATGAATAGGAGCAGGAGATGGGGAGGGAATGGGCAAATGAGAGATAGGTGGAGAATGAGGAGCTGGAACAGGAGAAGGGATGATAGAAAGACTTGGAGCAGAAGAGGGAACATAAATGGTTTGTTGTGCTAAGAACTCAGGGGGAATAGGTGTGGCAGAGACAGACCTGGGATATGGAGACTGAGAGACTAAGGGAAACAACGAGGGATAGGGAAACTCAAGTTCATTAAAATTGACAGTTCTACATATATAGACACGACCAGATGGATGTAGACATTTGTAGCCTTTGTGTAGGGGACTATAGCCAAGGAAAACACATTTAGATGATCTAAATTGAAGTTTGGAATGAGCATAAGGCCTTAGAAAAGGAAAACAAGAACAACCAAAAGCTTTAAGGAAAGAATAATCAGGAGTATATTTGAAAATATATCTTGAAAGGAGATAGATTGTGTAGAACAGAGGAGTAGGTAACCCGTTAATGAGAAAAAGCGCACATTCAAAAGCATCCCACCAATACTTATAAGGAAGATGTGCACCAAAGAAGGAGTGTGAGGCCCATATCAGTGATGTGTTGATGTTTTCTCTCAGGGAGACCATTTTGTTGGTGTGTATATGGACAAGGGTGACATATTTGAACACCTAAGGAGTGAAGAGAAGTGGCAATAGGTCTATATTCACCCCCAAAGTCAGATTGAAAGGCTTTTATTTTAGTATGAAATTGTCTCTCAGCAAGAAGAAAAAATGTTTTAAACATGAAAGGGCATCACTTTTGCTGTGCATAGGATATATCCATGTGTATCTAGTGAATGCATCTACAAAATGAATATAATATCTGAAGCCATGAGTAGATGGTGTGGAAGCAGGCCCCCATACATCAGAAAAAATTAAATCAAAAGGAGCTAGAGCACGAGAGGCAGTTGATGGAAAAGAAAAACTATGTAATTTGCCAATATTACAATCATCACTAAAGGAATTATGTCTTACAGAGAATGACTTATTCATAATTTTTAGTACAGCAGAAACAACAGCAGGACATGCATGTCCTAACCTTTTGTGCCACAAGAACTGATCACTAGAAGACTCGGTATTGGAAACAAAAGAGCATGGAGAATTATCAAGGATGAAGACTTGATTTACGAGAAGAAGTTGGTTGAGATCCATGTGATAAAGACCTCCTTTAAGAGTTCCTCTCGGCAGATTTGATGTGTGTTTTTGTCCTTGACAAAACAAGAAGATTTGTGAAATTCAACATACACATTATTGTCATTGGTAAATTGAGAAATGCTCAGCAATTTTTTTGTGATTTTAGGAACATATATGATATATTGTGTAATAGAAAAGGCTTGTGAATTGTGGGAGATGGAATGAAAGAGGAACCAATAGAGGAAATAGGAAGAGATGAACCATTACCAACAGTTAACTTCTCAGAGCCAGTGTAGGGTGAATGAAGGCTGAGGTTGCCAAAATCCGAAGTCACATGTGTTGAGGCTCCACTATCAACAAACCAGTTGCCATCATTCAAAGGTGCAGCAGGGGAATAATTCTGGTAGGGAGAGGGAGGACTTCCAAGAATAGAAGGAGAGCCTCCATGAGATCCATCCATACCATAAGAAGCACCTGAAGATATACTCGAGCAAGAAGGAGACATAGGAGACATAAACTGAGGCAGAGCATCATGAGAAGTGGAACCAGAAAAATGTGGAGCAGGAAAAGCAGCAAGATGAGCCTGAGCAGAGTTGAAATTTAAGCCTTGGAACGTAGAATCAAATCTTTTGAAACACTTCGAGGCTATGTGATTTGCTTTACCACAGATTTGACAAACCACACGATTTCTACCAAACCGACCTCTACTTCGTCCTCTAGAAAAACCACCTCGAGGAGGAAAACCTTCAGGGGCTCTCTTAGGCGATCCATTGAACATTACATTTACAGAAGGAGATTGAAATGGAATATCAATAGAATGAGTAACACTTTGAGATGACTGCTGAATACGCATCTCATGAGTCTGTAGCGCATATTGAGCATCTTGTAAAGAAATATCACCAGATCGAGAACTAAGATTAACAATAACAGCTTCATACTCACTACCACATCCAGCCAATATGTATGAAATCAGACAATATCCGTCGGTAATTTCCGTTGGCAAAAACAAAATAAGACAATTACTTGTAGTGTCTTGATCATTTCGTAATTAGTCCAAACTTCTGGGGCCTTTTTTTGTAATTATACCCAAAATATTAAATCATTGAAAAACAAGAAAAGAAAACACAAGTGTGAGCTGAGAGTTCAGAAATGAGGTCTCCCCAGTAAAGAACTCTTCATTAAATAAATCTAATTTCATTGTGTTTACCAGATAGAGAGAGGCATCTCAGATGATTTAAAAATCTATAGTCAATTAAAAACTGTAAATACGTTGGCTTAGCATATGTTATATATATATATTATTTGTGGGGGCGTCAAAAATATCATATCGTGGAGGAGATTATTTTGGAAGAAATGAAGCGGAGGAGAGAGGCGGAGATAGTTCCATCGGAGATCAGCTCCGCCATTAATGAGCTGTCCCTTTTTGCCGTTAACCTCAAAACCGGCGTCGCCGCCGTTGACGATGTTCGTATTCAGACAAGTGATTGTCATGTTCCGACAAAACCTTTTCTCGCTCTTTGCAATTTGCTCATTCAAGTTCTTGGTAATTACCCTCTCTCTCATTCACACACACAAGACTACACACACATTAGAACATTTTTTTTTTAAATTAATTAAGTTCTTGTTTACCTAATTTATAATTTAGAGCTGCCAAAATCCAGCCCAACCCATAAGCCGGCCCGATGTTTGGGCTGGACTGAGATGTAATTTTTCATGTCCGAAAAATTCGGGCTTTTTTTTTTGTCCTACCCGACAATTTTAGTGTACAAAATATATTCATGGGTTGGATTGGACCATGAATTTTCGATGTTCGACCTTCCCAACTCATTGCCAGCTCTAACCTAATTACCAATGTCTAAATTGTATGAAAGAAAATAATTAGTTTTTTCTTTTTTAAATGATATTATATCCCTTATAATAAAAAAAATCCCTTGTAATATTATTATATATGGGATAATTACAAAAATCCCCCTTAGGTTTGGTCTAATTACAAAAACCTCTAGATATTTTTTAAAATTACACAAAAAACCGTATTACATTTTCTCCCTTCATAAGTGAAAAATATTTCAAATACCCATTGATATTAATAGAAATATTACACTTTCCACCCTTAAATTTAAGACATAATCAAAATTGGGGAAGTTTTTTTGTAATTTTGAAATATTTATGAGTTTTTTTTACTAGCCCAAACCTTAGGTTTTTTTTAATTATCCCATAATATTATTATGTAATTAATGAAATGAGTTTTCGTCATTCTGTGGTGTAACTTCCATGAATGAATTTGTTTTGCAGATAAGATAGGGCCAACAATGGCTGTGTTGAGACAAGACATTCATCAGAATATTCAGGTATAAAATTGTATATGAGAAATGAAGTCTAAAATTATAGAAACATGAATTTTGTCATTTTCACAGTGTGTGCAAAACACAAGCATTCATTCCATCCCCACCAAAAGTCCCCAATAATTTTAAGCCACACCATGGCCAAGAAACAGCCAGCCCTTAATTTTGACTTTTGTAAATGATAATCGTTATTATTCATCTCAATGTCTATTGACATTCTTGCCCTTCTTATGCATCCTGTTAATTTTTTTTAAAGTCATTGTCTCATAGAGCAGGATAGTGTATATCCTTTAGAGATAATTACAAAATAAACCTGGGGTTCGGGCTAATTACAAAACACTAGAGGTTTTTGGAAATTGCAAAAAATGCGTTGAGGTTTTTCATTTTTCCACTTTATAAGCAAAAAGTATTTTAAAAAGTAATCCCCCTCGGTATTTCTAGAATTATTACTGTTAAGCAAAATCAAGGGTACTTAACCTAGTAAATTGTTACTGAGAGGGCTTTTGGTAATTTTGAAATATATTTGAGATTTTTGTAATTATCCCAAAACTCAAGGGGTATTTCGTAATTATCCCTATTTTGATGCTTGCCAGGCTTGTACTAGTCTACGTGTACTAAGCAATTAGGCTATAGTGATTATCAATCCCAAAGGGTACTTATTTATCATTATGTCGTTTACTTTTCGAAGTTTGTTGATCTAGCATCTGATGACCTCTTATTTTTTCTCTTTTGCAGCTTATTCTATATTTTAATAGACTATTTTAGAACAGAGTTTTAGAAGTGTATTGGCTAATCCAACAAGGGTATTTCTGCCAATTCCTTCGTATTAGATTATTTATTGATCTATCTAGTTGTAGATACCCTTCCCTAGGCCTCTGTTTTTTTCTTCTTTTTTGTTTTTTTCCTAGAACATTGAGCTTCAGAAATTCTATAATAAATCTACTTTTATTAATTTCTGTCAGTTCTATTCTTACATTAATTTATCCATGGTCCTAAAATAGTGTTTAATTTGTTTCATGTGTAGAGATTAGAGAACTTCCATGATTCTGATCCTAAAATATATTGGGATGTGGTTGAGATTTTGAAGAAAGAGGTCAATGAAGGGAAGGCAAAAAAGGGTCCCAGCTGCAGTAAAGCCTTTGTTTGGCTTACTAGGTATAAGTTTTTCTCTGTGGGCTAATAAATATTTTGGGATAACGGCAAAAACTACCCTTAGGTTTGGCCTAATTATAAAAAAAAACCCAGTTAACTTTGAAAATTACAAAAATTACCCTTGAGGTTTATATCTGTCTTATATTTTTCACTTGCCGTTAATGAGCTAACATAAATTGCTAATGCGATCAAATATTTTTACAATTGCATTCCTCAATTTTTCTGAATATTACAAATAACCCCAACTTTTTATCTTACATTTGATAATTTCATCCGTTAACTTTTCTAAATATTACAAATAGCAATAAAAAAAGCTGAGGCTATTTGTTATATTTAGAAATATTGAGGGTTAATTGTAAAACATTTGATGACGTTAGCAAATTCCGTCGGGTCAACTACTGATTGAGGCAAAATGTAAGACGGATGTAAACCTTGAGGTTGGTTTTTATAATTTTTAGAGTTACCTGGGTTCTTTTTATTGTAATTAGGCCAAACCTGAGAGGCAGTTACCACACTAGATTTTTATTCCATATTGTGTATCATCTCATGTTCCAAATGTCATCCTGATATGCCAAGTGTATTGATGACGTCAATAATGTACACTTGGCATATATTTTAAGTACTTGAAATACGAGATAAAACACAATTATTTGATAAGTTAATTATAGCGACTATGCGGTACATATTTTAACTGACTTTTAAATTAACAAAAGGTATAAAAAGCTGTCATCTTTGCAATATGCAGGTCCTTAGATTTCACACTAGCTTTGTTACAATTGATTGTGAAGGATTTTGGGAGAAATATGGAGCAAGCAGTGGAGGAGTCATATAACATGACTTTAAAACCATGGCATGGATGGATTTCCTCTGCTGCATATAAAGTAATATTGGCATTCCCTATTAATGCTTTTCTTATCGTTCTTCTCCGTTTCTTTTTTAGCTCAATTCACATCAAAGAAAAGATTATGGGACATTGTCACATCTCTTCCTAAATAGCCATATCATTAATCATATATATTGGTGTTTTTGTCTTTCTAGTTTCTATCCCAAAGCTAATTATGAAATTATTTTCTTCCCCAAAAAAACTTCAAGTTTAATTTTTTTTCGGCCTTTAGATTATATGTGCAAACACTATCTACAATAAATCACTTCTTGAATAGTGAGATTTTCAATTGATTGATGCTCTAGACCACGAGTTTGTAGCTCCAGTGGCATTGTTCACCCTTTATAAGGGTGTTGACCGGGCTTCGGACCAAGTATCTTTCAGTTTGCTTGAAATTTATCCAATCCCTTCCAACCAACCAGTACTCCCAACTTATTAGAAAAATTGATTGATGCTCTTGATGTAATTATTCAAATCTTCTAATATGATAACTATCTTTCTAGTAACTTTGTGTGCTTTCATGATATAGGTAGCTCTAAAACTAGTGCCCGATAGCAAAACTTTAGTTAAAATTCTCAAGGTCAAAGACGAAGACGATGATACCCTCAAGGAAGAAATACAAAACCTCATCTCTTTACTCGTGCCCGTGTTAGACCAAAACAAGGATATTCTGGTGAGTTAACACTGATTATATTTATGGATAATTACGAAAACTACCCCTGGAGTTTAGCTTAATTACAAAAAAGTCCAGTTATCCTTTTAAATTACAAATACCCCCTTCACATATGTTCCTATTTTAGAAATTGATCCCCTACTGAGGGGTAATTTGTATAACAAATACAAACCTCAAAAGTATTTGCAATTTTGAAAGATAACTGATTTTTTTTTTAATTAGGCTAAACCTCAACGGTAGTATGCTTATTATCCTTTATATTTATTTTTTTATATAGTCAAACATATAACAAACTTGATTTCACAACTAGACATACCAAGTTAAATTTCCATTTTGCTCTATTTTGCAGAAAACCTATGGTTTGGATATGTTGAAGTCTACCTGAAGAAGAGATCTAAAGACTAAGATGGCAAAAATAACTAAACAGAGTTCAATTTTGCTTGTTGGATGTAATATGTGTGCCTCTTGTTTTAGGCAATATAGAGCCATACCAGCTTGTACATACAATTAAACATGTAAAATAGTCACCACTTTCCTAGTTTCACCAACAAATCATTGTATACCGAAACTGTGTCATGAGTGCATTTTATTTTACCTCATGATCTTTTGAAAATATGACATAAGTTTACATCTAATATAGCTCGAAAGACTCAATTTCATCATGCAGAATATCCGAGGTTGTTCCCAACTGTTCGGAGGAACAGATGGGCAATGGCGGATCTAGCTATCCAGGGGGCAAGTGTGGGCTGTTGTTCCCAAAAAATTTTAGAGTCTTTTTTTTTTTCTTTAATTTATTTGCTATTTGTCTATATTTATGTACAAGTTCTGGAAAAAAAATACATTCCACACCCTCCCCCAAAAAAAAATTGAAAAACAAATTTTGCAATTGGATTTAAAATAGGTTTCACCCCATCAGGGCTCGATTCAACAATTAGATAAATCAACAATGTCATGGAATATTATGCCCGCAATGGGCTAAAAAAAGTGTGGAGTAATGATGTCTGCCTATTCAATTGAATGACACGATCGTGCAGTGTCCAAAAATATATAAGGACAGGCGCGTTCGTGACACATCCTTTCATATTGAAGGGCGCGTTCGTGCAACTACTGCTGATAGACACCACCAAAAAGACACCGGTTATATGACTTTACTGGTGTCTTTTCCTTTTTAACACCGGGTTTTGTAAGAAACCGGTGTCTAATTAGTGTTGTCGTTTGATAAACAACACCGGTTTCCTAGAACCGGTGTCTATTGTAAAACAAAATTCCGAAATAGACACCGGTTTTGGCATCGAATTTCGAAACCGGTGTCTATATATATAAATTATTTTAGATTAGACACCAGATTTTTCGACACCGGTTATAAACCGGTGTCTTTATTTTTTAACACCAGATATTTAGACACCGGTTGTTATGACCCTCTAATTAGGTTATTAGTTGAAGAATAGTGAAATTAGCTGTAAAATCTTCTCTCCTCGGCCGCCCGTCACCTCTCTCTCCTCAATGCCTACTGTATAGCCTTCACTCTCGTTTGTGAAATCCATCTCGTCACACCACATTAACCCTAACATTGAGCCTCCTAAGCCACATAGAATGAAGCACCATAAGCAACAAATCTAACATTCGAGCCGGTCGATGAAAACAAAATGCCTTTTTAGTTTTCACCTTCAAAACCCATCTCTGCTTCCAAATACTCATCCCTCGAAATCCCCCCAATATTTTCTTTATTTCCGCTATCCTCCCCACCGGAATCTCAACCGAGAATCGGCTCCAATCGAGCACCTGGCTGTACGGCAGCACATAGCCGTCCGATATGATCACTGGCACACATCCCGCGCGCATCGATTTGATCAATCTCGGGCTCGCAAGCTCGAATCCACTAGGGCATAGATAGAATTTCGAACGCGCATCGACTATGAAGTGGGCTGTATTTGGTTATGCAGTTGGATTGTGAAGCTGTATCGGTGGATTTTTTGGCTGCGGTGGCTTCTTATCCTAATCCTGATGATAAAATTAGAAGCACCAGCGCCAAGGTATTTCGGTTTACTTAGTACTATAGTAATTGATACTGCTATTTGCATAATCCCTGTTTTGAACCAGGCATTATTGTAGATCTTCTCGCTACTATAATTGTTTTGGTCCAATTAAAATCTATTTTAGACCGTGAAAGTCGTCACTGATCATTATGAATGCAGCTTCAGCATTGTTCAGTTTTTTTTAAGAGTAATTATCCAACTGCAAATTGTTGTTCGGAACGATGTTTCTAAACCTAGTCAGATATTGCTTTTGTATCTTTAGTTACCACACAGTCCCTCTGTTTAACTATGTCGACTCATTGAGTTTGGATATTATTATAATTATTAATAAATGTGGATGTATGTGTTTCGGGGATAGGTTCAAGGAGGTGGAAATGCAGGGAATGCGGTGACTTGTGCGGCTCGTTTGGGTTTGAAACCTAGGCTGATTTCCAAGGCCTAGTAATTTCTGTAGTTGCTTATCTGAATTTGGATTGCTTATTGGTGCCTTTGTTGCTCGTAACTTAAGGATCTATAATTTGGGTGAACTAGCCACTGGTTGGTGTTTGGCAGTTCTAACGTTGTTTTCTGAGATTTGTACTAGTGCTATTTAGTTCTGCCATCAAGATGATGTTAGTGATACTTGATTTTACAGTTTACTTGAATGTTATTTGTTTCAGATGTTATGTTTGTAGATATGATAAATTCAGCTCAGTAATTTTTTTAAGAGGAATGATAAGGTTTCTCTCAACTCTCTATATCAAACAGCACATATTTGCAATGTTATCCTCAGTCCGATATACATACCATGGATGAAGTTCTTAATGAACTAAAGGATGATTCTGGTCAGTTCGTTGTTCTTCCTATATCAGCTGAAAGTGCGAAATTGTTGCCCAATCAAAAAGGTGAGTGTTCCTAAGATTCATGTAAAGCTACCATGGTGTTGTGTATATATTAAAAAACACATAAGTCCCTAGGTCTCTGTAAAGCTAGGAATTCATGTACTTAAATTTAATGGTGAAATAATGCAATTATTTTCATTTCATGCTTTTATGAAGAACTTAGTGGGGAGTTTGGTTTCAGATGACTTAAAGGGATCTGACATATTGTTGGAGGCAGTATTTGAGGAAGATGTGGCACGCAATGCAAAGGATTTTTTCTCTGAGGCTGAAAACCAAATGAAAAAAAGATGAATAGGTAGTGTTATCTCTTTCCATATTTCGTTTGATTAATCTAGAGGTCACCCTTTGTTATTTTCTTGAACTCGTAAAAACAAATCAATGCTTGTGCTGCGCGTTGTATCAACCAGTGTCGAAAGGGCTGAAATCTTCTTGCATTGTGACTGCATTTGTATAATATTAGAATTGTATCATGCAAAAAAGTGAAAACTGGTGAGCATCAAGGCTCAAGCCTAGCACTTTTGCTTGCAAGGCGTAACGGATAACCAGGCCTAAATAGTTTTTCATACGTCATTTTTTTGGTACTCTTTTTTATCTTCCTTACTTCTATGTACCTCCCATCAACCTAGGCTGATTTCCAAGGTCTAGTAATTTTTGTAGTTGCTTATCTGAATTTGGATTGGATATTCATATATTTAATGACATTTTTAAGTAGGTTGTTGATGATCCTCAAGGTAAAGGAATATTGGAGGAGCTGGAGGCATGATACAGTTTTAGTTGTGGCTCAGAAGGTGATGGTAACTTGACCTATACATGTTATCCTTATTAATGGTCTTGTTGAAGCTAATTTTCATTCATTCTCTCTTGAAAGTAAACCACACTTGTCTTAATTTTCCAGAGCAGGCAACTAGCAGAAGTATTCCTATTCTAATTGATGCAGAAAGGAAGAGAACTTATGACGGAGCTGATGGTCACAAATTGTAAAGATAAACAAATATCGATGGAGTATTTGTAATTTAAAAAGATAACTAATGTTTGTTTATCTATGCTAAACATTAGGATATATAATTTTTATAATTAACCCTTAATTTAATTTATAATATACAATCTTGAAGTTGTAAAAATTGAAATTAATGTTGACATATTCCATGGCTTGCGTGGAGCAATCAATATAGATTCTTGCTAAAACACATTTTAAGTTTAAAGAAAAAAGGAAACATAAAAAAGAAGTAAAAGAAGGGCACGGGAGAATGATGTAGCGTGTAAGTTTTTGATACTTAGAGAGAGATTTGCTTGTGGCAGGGCTCTAGGAACAGTGATGAGTTGTGGAATGGATAAAAACACAAACACACATATGTCTGTTACTGTACATTTATTCTTCTATGATTAGTGGTTGAGAAGGGTTGGTTCATTAATGGCTAAATCCTAATAATTCTTGATGTGTGCATAATTCACTATGATTAGTGGCTGAGAAGGGTTGGTTTATTAATGGCTAAACCATTCAACTATGTCTGTATGTTTGTAGGATGAGAAGAATAAGCTCCGTGACGAGAAACAAAGGTTAAAGGCTGAGTAGGAGAGAAGCTTGAGCATTTTTGAAAGCTTGAATGACACGAGCTATGTTGATCATCTGGATTTTGTTGCCTTTAGTTGAATTATGTAGTCTTTTTGTTGGTTGATGGAATTGGACTATGAATTTATAGTTGTTTTATCTAAAGGAAACTTCGCTACTTGTACTTTTTGTTTGATTTTGGCTATTGGGGGTGACTTTAGTATTAATGGATTTCATGTTTAATTAGTAGTGAACTTATGATGGTTGCTAGAATTGGAGTTCGTAATGAATTGTTTATTTATATGGTGTTTTTGTAGCTTTGGACCGGTGTCTTTGCGTAAATAAACAACCCTTTTAAAATCGCTTCTAAATAGACACCAATTTTGATGCGGTGTCTATTCATCAAAATACACCGGTTTAAAACCGGTGTCAAATATATAAACTTTTAACATCAGGGCCATAGAAAGCGGATATTTTTTCTCTAAGACACCGGTTTTAAACCGGTGTCAAAAAGTTCAGACTTTTAACACCAGTGGCTCTAACACCGGTTGGTTTACTAATAAACACCGGTTTAAAACCGGTGTCTTTCAAGGAAAAGACACTGGTTTTAAACCGGTGTCAAAAAGTTCAGACTTTTAACGCCAGTGACTTTAACACCGGTTGGTTTACTAATAGACACCGGTTTAAAACCGGTGTCTATCAACTTTTTTGTAGTAGTCATGCCACACCCTTTCATATGAAATGTGTCCCAAGGGACACTTTAGTAAGGGTACTTTTGCATTACAAGTTAAGTGTTCTTTCTAAAGTTGGGTAGGAAAGTTACCAATTAGGATAGAAGTATTATAAGTTATTATCAGTTTCAGCCTTTAATATTTTTCAAAAGCGCTAATAATGTGACACATTTGTAAATGATTTTTTGAGATGAATAAAATCACGCCATGATAGTGTTTTCCCAAAAAAAAAAAAAAAGATGGAAGTTAGATCTATTGTTATTCTTTTATTAAATTTTTTTATGTCTTTCTTTTGAAGGGCTTTGTTCAAAGCTTATTGGAAGTATGGAATTTTGCTTTTCTTCTCGTCTCTAAGCTTATTTATTGCTAATGCGCTTAGTTTTTACATAATGAACTCATGAAATTGTAATCTACATGCGTTTTGATGGTTTGCACATTTCCACTAACACGCCCTTTGACCACTTCAACCATATTCTAATCCCATATTTCCTTGAATTTTAACTAGAGAAATGGTGCACCTTTCAGGTGGATTTTAACTTGAGAAATTTGTGCCTTTACGTGAATTTTAGCTTGATAAATAGCAGTAAAGGACGGAGTTCCACGGCAATAAATTGCTAGTTTCCTTAAGCTCAAAAGGCATGCACATTGTTTGAGTTATATTTTATTTATATTATGGGGTAGTTTTGTATTTTTCTTTCTTGGTCTTTAGCTAGGGTTTTATGTATTTATTGTGATAGCCTCATTTTTTATTCTTGTGTTGTTTGTATTCAAACCCTTGTTATTCTTGCAAGATTTCTATGAAATATTCTTCCCAAATCTCTACCACAATTATGTCTCCAAATTAATCTCACACACATAATTGCCAATTCAACATGAATTAACAAGTTCTAATTAACGAGACTTATCTCGATTATACTGAAAATCCCATTTTTACAGTAGAACTAACACATTTTTACTCTACAAACTGACTCTAATCGAAATCAATAGCTATTAGTTGTTATGTCGCATCTTTTAATATTTCTAAGAATTTTCTGTGAACATTTTTCTTTTGATTATGAGTTAATCAAGGCTAGGCTAGTGGCTCAAGGCTACACACAGGTAGAAGGGATGGACTTTGATGAAACCTTTGTTCCTGTAGCTAGACTTGAGTCCATAAGACCCCTTCTTGCTTTTGCGTGTGTCCTTAAAATCAAATTATTTCAGATGGATGTCAAAAGTGCCTTCTTAAATGGTTTTCTGAATGAGGAAGTGTTTGTTGAATAGCCCAAGGGTTTTGAAAATCCTCACCTTCCTAACCATGTTTTAAAATCAAAAAAGACTTTGTATGGGTTGAAACAAGCTCCTCGAGCTTGGTATGATAGGTTAACCACGTTTTTGTGTAATAAGGGCTATAAAAGGGGAAGTGTTGATAAAACCTTGTTCATCCAAAAATTTAAGAATGGTATCACCATTGCTCAAATTTATGTTGATGACATAGTGTTTGGATCAACCTCTAAACAAAAACTTGATGAATTTATTGGGTACATGTCCTCTGAGTTAGAAATGAGAATGGTTGGTGAGTTGAACTATTTTCTTGGTCTTCAAGTTAAACAGTTTGACAAATGGATTTTTATAACTCAGAACAAGTATGCCAAAAACCTTGTTAAAAGGTTTGGGTTGGACAATAAAAAGCACATGAAAACTCCCATGGGGACTAATGATAAATTGTCCAAAGATGAGAATGGTACTCCTATTGATCCCTTTACAGAAGCATGATAGGAAGCCTTCTGTATCTCATTACTAGCAGACTTGATATTAGCTATAGTGTTTGTGTTGGTGCTAGATACTAGTCCTGTCCTAAGGAGTCTCACTTGAAAGCTGTTAAAAGAATCATTCGTTATATTAATGGGACTACAGAACTTGGTATCTTGTATTCCTCTGATACTAACACTAATCTGGCTGATTTTAGTGATGCTGATTGGGCAGGTGATGTTGATGACAGGAAAAGTACTACGGGAGGGTGTTTCTACCTTGGGAACAATCTGGTTTCATGGTATAGTAAGAAACAGAACTGTGTTTCTTTATCCACAACTGAGTCTGAGTATATTGCCTTGGGAAGTTGTTGCTCCCAAATGTTATGGATGAGACAAATGTTGGCTGATTATGGGGTTGAAGAAAAAATCCTTACTGCTTAGTGTGATAATTCTAGTGCCATAAATATTTCTAAAAACCCGATGCAGCACTCCAGAACAAAACACATCGATATTTGACACCATTTTATTAGAGACTTGGTTGAGAATAAGATTGTTACCATTGATTTTGTCACCACTGAGAATCAAATTGCTGATATTTTCACCAAAGCCCTAGACTTTCAAAGGTTTAATTACCTAAAATAGTCTTTGGGTGTCTGTTCTCACTGAGTAGTGTGGGTTTCGATGTTGCAACACCATATGCATCATCTCTCATTCTTGTTGTGTTGCAACCTTTTCTTGATCTTAATTCTTATGCATTAGACATTTTGCATTCTTAAGATCATTACATTGGCTTATATCTATTTTATTGTTGTAACTTGATTTAGTGCCCCTTTGATGCTACATTTGCCTAAAAATAATTGTGGATTAATTTGCAAACAAAATGATTTTTCCCTGTGAAAGATGATATTTTTTGGAGCCTTTGACGGAAAAAGCTGCCTATACATTGTGTGTGAAAGCTATTCAGTTGTGAACTATTCAATGTTCTTTTAAATGCATGAATCCTGTTATGATCTTCTGAGAAAGAGCTACCCATGTTTTGGAGCGAAAGCTACCGACTGGCTAATGGTTATCTAGTTATTCCTTTCACTAAAAGATTGTTAAAAAAGGGAAAAGGATTTTCATCCATTGACTTTGTGTGGTGATGTTATTAGAAAAGGTGGTACAACACTGAGTTATAGCACCAAAACGCCTGAGGCCTTTTTATTCTTGTCAGAAATAAACTCATCATTCTAGACATCCCTCTCGAATCATTTTTTTTTGGAGCTTGTTGAAAATATCCTCCTTATTGATTCGATGTGTTGTATTATTGTGGGAATGATTTTTTTCCTTAAATTTGTCTTCTATAAAAGGAGTTGATCATTAGTGTTTATTCTGGATTAATTGCACATCCTAAATTATGGGACTTTTCTAAAGATATTTGAATTTCAAAAATAGCAGTTCGGTAGTTTTATGGAAACCACCATTTTGGCCGCCAAGTGTATCTCTCGAATTAAGGGAGTTATTTTCTTTCTCTATATACACTCTCACAGTGGGATATTTGAAATCCTAGTCTTATTCTTACCATAGATTACAGTTGCACCCTAACTCTCTATCTCTCTCCTGTCTTTCTTCCATATATTGTGCCTTCGTAGTTGATTTTGTGCAGATCTTTAGCATGGTGCGTACGAGAAATCAAATACTTAAGGAACTACGAGAATTAGCAGAGAATCGAAGAAGAAACAGGGCCAATCCTGTTCCCAGAAACCCTGGTTCTGATCAACCACCTAACACTGGTGGTGCGATTTCCAGTGCTGAGACATATCAAAGGCAAGCCCTGGGAGTCGATTTAAACCACCATCCACCCACTGATTCGAACCCTAGGGCTCGTGGGATTCGTGAAAGTTCCCCTTCCGCTGTACTAGAACAGGGGTTTGGCAACATGGGAAATGAACCATCTCGATTATCACCTCCTTCAGGCCGCATCTGACCTGATGATCAAAGTTTTTTGAAAACTTATGCTTGAAAGAAGAAAAGAGGGGAACCGCCCTAGAAAAGTCCACCAAAAGAGGACCAAGTGGTTGAAAAAGAAGTACCTGTGTTTAAAGGGAGTGGTCCAACATCTAAAAAACCATCGAAGAGGCTTATACGACAGATGATGTTCACTGATTCTGAGGATGAAATTCCCAGGGATGATCCTCTTGATAACATTCATGTTCCTAATGTTAAGATGGAACCTTCTGAAGAAGACACTCCTTCAGATGATAATGGTGATAACACTGAGTCTGATTTATTAAAGGACATTGGTGAACCTTCAGAAACTGCTGGCAAGGACAAAGACATCCGTGTTGAAACATCTCATGATCACACTGACACTGACAACTCTGACCATGAACCATCAGACTCTGAGCTTGAGGACAACAAAGGTCTATATGCCGCTTTTTACTCTTCTAATAATAAAAAATTGTGGGACACTGTGGTCCAAATGGAGATTTTGTGTGAACGTCCTATTAAAATAGAGGATCATATAACCTATGGTATTTTGCCTTTACTTGAGGATATGGAATTATTTAGGTCTGTGACCAATATTAGTTCCTATGTTGATAGATTTGTTGGAGAGTTTTATTGTAATCTCCCAGAGAGATTTGCTGATGAGTACTCTGCTAAATATGGTTGTGTTTGGGTTAGAAAGAAAATGTATTCTTTTACTCCTGAGGACATCAATAGGGTTCTTGAGGGAAACAATGCTCCGAATGCTGATCTTCCATCTGATATGGATGAAATTGCTAGAACCTTGAGTGGAGGGGTTGTGCAAGTTTGGCTTGCCAAGCAAGAAAAGTTCAAGACTAAAGATCTTACAAAGAAATACACTCTGCTGCACAAAATTGTTGTTTGCAATCGGACCTTCACAAAGCATACTTCCTCTATCACCACTGATCAAGTTGTTCTTCTCTTTTGCATTGGGACCAGACAATCCCTTCAATATTGGGCAACTCATCTTTGATATAATCGGGACTCATGCTGGTTACACCAGTATGTATGGTATACTCCCTTACCCTTCTTTAATTTATAAGGTTCTTTTTTCTACAAGGTTTTTTTTTGGTCGATGTACCTTAATTTCAATCTCTGTGAAGATCTTAAAGGGAAATAAAATAAATGACCTTGCATTGCCTGCTCCCACTGGGACTGCTACTGGTGCTACTTCTTCTAGTGTTCAAACACCAGGAAATGTTGCACTGGAGGCTCGCATTAATCTTTGAAATAGCGTGAGCGAGAACCGCAGTTAAATTCGACATCTAAAATGATGGATGCTCAAAGATTTCTTCAGCAGATTCGTGTCACATCTACACCTTTGCCACCTGTTGCTCAAAAAAGGGGAGTAGACACTGGCTTGGACAACCTAGCTAATGCTGCTGCCATGGATGAACGGGCACAATCTCAGGAGGAGTCCAGTGAAGAAGAAGAGGCACAATCTCAGGGGAAGGAAGAGGAAAGTTCAGAGGTGGAGTTTGATTATGAGGAAAATAAAGATAACATGTCTGACTCTGAGGGGGAGTCAAAGGATGATTAAAGCTGTAGCATTCTCTGATTATCTTATATTATAGTTCAAACTTGGTTGTTTTGGATTTAAACTTGGATAAACTATTTGATATGTATGCTACTGGTTTATATGTGCCTGATTTTGACTGTGCAAACCCATTCAGGATTTAATGTCTAAAATGTTGCTTCACTTTTGATTGTTCTTGTTAGGGCTGTGCACGGGACTTGGAGATCACTGGAACCGAACTGATACCCGAACCGAAAAATATCCGAACCAAAAATATCCGTTGACTTTTTGACTTTCTCCGAACCGATCCATCCCGAAAAATTTTCTGGTACAGTTTTGGAGATTTTTAAAATATCCGTGCGAGAATCGTCAACCGTCAAATGCGTTCATCATCGAATCAAGATCCGAAGATAGAATCGATTTTTAAGAATTTTTTAATACATACATATATATTATTTTTATCTTATTTATATTTTGATATTGTGACACCCCACATTTAATCAATAATTACACATCAATGATCCATAGTAAATTAAAAAACCATTAGCTTTAGATTTACAAAATTTTCGACATAAATTATTGCAATCAATCAAATATTCAGAGTATAAAAAAATTAGATCAGAAATCTACTATAATAAAATACTTGTCCAGCAACTGCAATTAAAGATTAATATATTAAGAAAATTACTTTGACTGGGAGTCTATAAGTATTGGTGTGACTTTTAACTGCAATTGGTCCCTTCTTTTTCCAGATGCAACAAAAGATCCTGAAATACTTGCGAGTCTTGTGGCAAGAATGACATTGGAATGTTGAGATTTTCAGGTTGATGATGTTTATTTTCTATGTTTTTATGCTTATGCTCAATATGAAAGATTATATCTTATTTTGTTGTTTTCATTTGTATTATGGCAGGTACTTTATTTAATGAAGCATGTCATGATGCATGGCATGATGATGTTTCAGTGAATCAGTATTGAAGGAGCTGAATTTTTTTTTTGTATTTGTTGTATTGTTGACATTCCAGTTATGTAAAAGCAGTTGCACTATTACAACAAATATTTTCTTTGTGTTAACCCTTATGATTTTAGTATTTAATTTGGGACTGTACTAAAAAAATAATGACCTATGGTGATTTTTACATTCAATTTTCAGTTTTTAGTGTGTTTACTTATGACCAATCTCCGTTTATCCGTCCCGACCGAACCGTCCCATACCGTTCCATTAGAACCGAATCTCCGTACCGAACCGTACCGAAGTTTGGGACGGTTCGGGACGGAGATTTATTTTCTATGGTTCGGTTCTGGAGATTGAATTTTAAAATCTCCAAACTTTGGGACGGTTCTGGAGATTTATGAATCTCCGGACCATCCCGTACCGTGCACACCCCTAGTTCTTGTTTCCTGCATTTTGTGTTTTGACCATAAGTGCCAAAGGGGGAAATTATTAATGTTATGAGGATTGGCAATTTTGTGTTTATCTACACAGTACAAAATCCAGTGTTGTAACACTGCAGTGCAACACCTTCTGCGCAAAGCTGGGCTGATATCTTGCCAGAATTTTAACATGCATATAAAACTGGGCATTTTGATTGACTTTCATATACAAACAGTGAGGTATCAAATTTGCACTTCATCAATAATAAGCCAGACCCAGACCCGCCTCGTGACCCGAGGTGACCCAAATGGGGTGGGTACCGCGGGTTGGGTCATTTTTGCCATCCTAAGCTAGTTGGAGTTCTGCAACGTTAAAACCGTCAACTGTCTTGCAATCACAACAAAAGTCCTCAATAATGTTTGTATATTTGCGAGAATCATGCATGAGAAGCGAGAAAAACAAGGTCATATCTACAACAAGTCAAGCACTACAAGGTCATATCTACAACAAGTCAAGCACTGCCCATGTATTAAAATTTTAAAACATACACCAACAAAAACAAACTAAGAGACAAATTCATGAAAGATTTAATCTTGGACTTGGTTTAAGAATCCAGAGCTAAAATACTTATATTTCATGGTAACTAGAGTTCTGGCAATGGTCCAATAGCACAAAAAGATCCAGAGTCACCATTAATTTCACCCCCAGTGATTAAATGGAGCTCAAATTTGCTGCAACATTTGTTGCAGACTTGCAGTCATGACCACAACAAGATAACAATGCTTTTGAGATGAGAAGAAAAGTGAAACTAAGAAAGATACAAATAGTAGAAATATTACAATTACATAGTCATGCACAACATCTAAAAGGCATAGTTGTCAAAGGCTCAAGGCGCACAAAGGCGCAAGGACTCGAGGAGCCTGAGGCGCAAAATAAGGCGCGCGCCTTTTTGAAGTGAGGCGCAAAAAAATACAAAGCCTTTTTTTTTTTTTCTGATATTTGACCTTTTTGTCCTCACTTGAGCAGCTGAGCTTATTTTTAATTAGGCCTAACTTAAGAAACCCTAGGAAAACCTAATAAACACAAAGCCGATTTAATAATACAATTTAAAAAACCCACTTTAGGCCCAACTTTAAGCAAGCCACTCTAAATAAACCCTACTTTTGAATAAGGCGCGCCTGAGCAGGTGGGGCACACCTCTGCGCCTTTGAGCCTGGGCGTTCGCCTTGTTAAATTGCCTTGCCTGAGAGGCTATCAGGCGCTGGCCTCTGCGCCTTATGCGCCTTGCGCCTCTGGCGCGCCCGAGGCGCGCCTTTGACAACTATGCTAAAAGGCAATGTATAACTTCATTTGTGTTAGATTAGTAGCATATAGGGAATTAGGACTGCTAAAATAATGAAGATAATATAAAGAGCCCGACCAAAATGACATTACCATACCTACGGTTACAAATCAAATTCTCTATCAATTTTCCGCCAACCACCAAAGTGAATCATTGCAATCAACAAACCCAAAGTTTTAGTAAAAACTGTAGGCTTTGTAAAAGGAAAAAAACTGTTTGAATGAAGTAAACATGTTGACAAATAACCTACAAAAATAAAACTCTATAGCAATCGAATTTCCTTGGATGAACTCTACTCAAGGTGTAATTTATATGTTGGATATTTCAAACAGCATTATAGCATACCAATTTTAACATCTGACTGTGTTTGGTTGGTTTTTCCCAAAAGCCAACTTTCCCATTTTCTCCCCCAAATACCAATCAAATATTATAGTACGCTTCCCAATAAAATTTTATACTAATACACACATTTCCCAATACATCATATCAAACTTCTCTTCCCCCAATCTTCCCCCAGAAACTTCTCATAATCACCTCAATCACTAAACAAAAGACATTCCTCATTGATCATGCCATAACAAAATCCACTTGAAATTGGGTAAATAAAAAATGTACAAGTCGGAAGTCAACGGTAAGGTACAAGTTGCTCCCAAAAAAGATTCTACAATATACTTCCACTTTTCAAAATTATATCCTCGTCAAAATATATTCCACACTTGAAGATTTTTTCCCCATAAGACTATTGCAACACTAAACATGTTTGAACAATAATTTGACCTTGAGAAATACAAGAATGAAATTCATTTATCTCAAAAGTGGAAAATAGTCGATCTCACTAATTTCAATCTGAAGGAAAAATAAAATTCATTCCAACAATCATACTCAAAAAGTAATATTCATCACAATTTCTCTTTGTACCACTGTTGTTTTCTAAAGATATTTGATAAAGTTTACTAAATGATGTTTTAGAGTTTTGAAAAACAACAAGTTGATGATCTAACAATATCATGAGGGAAACATGCTAAATTAACCATAAGAAGTACTAATAGAATTATGAAGTTGCTTCAAAAAAAAACCTCGAGCTCTCTAGAAAAATGCTAAAATGTTTTAAACTTGAGAATAACACGAACAAGATGGCTTTTCAAAAAAAAAAAAATACTTACCAGTGACCTTTGCCTTAGCCTCAAATGTTTTAAACTTCCACCTGAAATATTAGAGTGTTCTAGAAACCTTTCAGTTTTTCTGTTAATTCTGTTATAGGACTGTTAGGTAGTTACAGTTAGTTGTAACAATATCTTCTCACTTGTATATATATACCTCAATTCACAGCAATAAAATCATCTGGTTTTATTCCTCTCAATACAAAATATGTGCAGCTCTCTTTTATCTAACATGGTATCAAGAGCCGGTGGTCATCTCCTGTAGTAAAAAAATTTCCGGCAGCTTTTCCGGCGGCTTGTTTTTCCGATAATTTTCTACTTCTTCATGGATTCCTCTGGTTCTGTTACACTTCATACCTTTCATTCGATTCCTCTTCGTCTCACAAGAGAGAATTATCACTATTGGCGACTTCAAATTCTATCTACGGTGAAGGCACATGGTTTTGAAGGTTTTCTGTTTGGTTCGGTGCAAATTCCTCCGAAATTGGTTGATGGTAAGGTTAATCCGGATTATACACTGTGGATCCATCGTGATCAATTACTTTTTAGCTGATAAATTGCGTCTATCTCTGAATCAATGATGGGATACATAACTCGTTGTACAACTTCGTCCGATCTATGGTCTATATTGGAGACTGCTTTTCGTTCGCAATCTAGAGCTCGTGTTCAACATTTGAAAGCTCAGCTTCATAGTTCGAAGAAAGGAGATCTCTCCATTTCTGATTATATACTTCACATGCAAGGTATTACAGATAACATTCAAGCTGCCGGAGTTACTATTTCTGATGATGATTTGATTTTACATATTCTAAATGGTCTTGGTATGGAGTATGAATCAATTGTAGTGAATTTAACTGCTAGAGCTGAAGAACTTACTCTTCAAGATGTTCAATATGCTCTGCAAACGCATGAAATGAGACTACAACAACAAAACTCTGCTGAATTTGTGCATCTTCATGCTTCTCCTGCTGCACATTTAGCCAATACTTGAGCCTCTAATGAAAATTTTGGAAACAGAGGTTCTATGTTTTCAGGAAATCGTGGTGGTTATAGTTCCAGGGGTAGAGGCCGTGGTAGATACCCCAGAAATCGCCCCTCTTGTCAAATATGTGGAAAAAATAATCACATTGCCTCCAAGTGTTTTAAGAGATTTGATGTCAACTTTACTGGTGTGGATTTATCATCAGCTCAAGCTCATTACATATCAAATTTGCCTGACATGCCTAAATCTCCTGGTGCTAATTTGTGCTTACATATGCCTAATCATGCTCCATTTCAATCCATTCCTCAATATGCAAACTCTGCTTCATCAATCACTGAATGTGGATATCCTAGTAATGAATCTGCTTGGTATATGGATAGTGGGGCCACTGCTCATGTTACTTCTGATCTGAAAAACCTCAGCCTCCAGAGTGCCTACACTGGGAATGATAAGCTCATCATAGGTAATGGTTCCAAACTTGGTATTTCTCACATTGGATCCTCTATACTTTCATTTCCTTCTTCTTCTAAACCTCTTCTTCTAAACAATATCCTTTGTGTGTCTGATATTACAAAAATTTGCTGTCAATTTCTCAGTTTACCAAAGATAATAGTGTCTTTATTGAATTTCATCATGATTCTTGTTTTGTCAAGGACAAGCTGACTCACGAGTCACTCGCTGAAAGGTTCACTCCAAGGGGGGCCTCTACCAGCTTGATCTCAGTTCTCTTCATACACAAAGATCTGCAAGTTTGCATCCTTCTCCTGTAAACTTTTCCAATTCAGCACATATTGCTATTTCTGATGTAAACCTTTGGCATAAACGCCTAGGTCATTGCTCATCTGCTGTACTGAATAATGTACTAAAGCAAATAAATGTCTCTCATTCTTCCTCTCATTTGGATTTTTGCCATGCCATCAATTAGGAAAGCTTAAATCATGTCTTTTCCTCAAGTTGAATCGAAATCCACTGCACCTTTTCAGCTAATTTATTCAGATGTATGGGGTCCTGCATCTATTTCTAGTAATGGATACAAATACTATGTGCATTTTGTTGATGATTTTACAAATTACACTTGGATTTATCCTCTACAAACTAAAGGTGAAGCTCTTTACGACTCTAAAACACTTTAATTCTGTTGTTCAAACTCAGTTTAATTCTCATATTCATGCCTTCCAATGTGACTGGGGAGGAGAATTTAGACCTATTGCCACATTTCTCTCCTCTTTAGGGGTTCAACTTAGACACCCTTGCCCATACACTCATCAACAAAATGGAAAACCGGAAAGAAAACATCAACATATTGTTAATGTTGGACTCTCCTTTCTAGCACACTCAAATCTTCCTTATTGTTTTTGGTGGGATGCTTTTGTCTCTACAGTTTTCACTATAAATAGACTCCCTACTCCTACTCTCAAAAATATTTCTCCATTTCAAAAGCTTTTTGGCACAATTCCTGACTATAACTTTCTTAAAAGTTTTGGTTGTGCTTGCTATCCCTATCTTCGTCCTTATAATCAATCAAAACTTCAATTCCGGTCCACCAAGTGTGTTTTCTTGGGCTATAGTCCAGCTCATAAAGGTTACAGATGCCTCAGTCCTTCAGGAAAAATCTATGTTGCAAGGACTGTCACCTTTCATGAAAATGAGTTTCCCTATCCTTCTTTTGGATCCACCTCTGCTCCCTCTTTAATTGTTTCTTCTTCCTTTCAATTTCCTCTCTTACATCAGGTACCAGTGTCTCCATATCCCACTCCAAACTCTACTTCTTCTCAGTCTTCTCAACATGTACCAGCTCCTTTTTACTCTCCATCACCTCAGCCTCTTTTAGCTGCATCACCTTCTTCCACATCATCCACTTCCTCTGCAGCTAATTCTACAGCCTCTCCTCCTCCTAATCATTCTCCAATTCTTCCTTCTACTTCCACATCTCTTCATCCTATGCTTACTCGATCTAAGCTTGGAGTTTTCAAACCAAAAGCTTATAATGTGACCAATACCACTTGTGAACCGTGCAGTCCGCGGTTCCACTCTATCAAACACTCAGTGGAAAGCAGCAATGGATGCTGAATTTTCAGCATTAATTAAGAATCACACTTGGGATCTTGTTCCATGTCAGCCTCATATGAAAGTTGTTGATCATAAGTGGGTATTTCGGGTCAAATACAATCCTGATGGTACTGTAGATCGGTTCAAGGCTCGATTAGTTGCTAAGGGATTTCAACAACTTCCCGGGATTGATTATTTTGATACATTTAGTCCAAATGTTAAACCTATAACTATCGTAATTGTATTCTCTCTTGCAGTCTCTAGAGGTTGGTCTATTCAACATATTGATGTTAACAATGCTTTCTTGTATGGGGATTTGAAGGAGGATGTTTACATGTCTCAGCCTACTAGTTATGTTGACAGTTCTAAGCCCAATCATGTTTGCAAACTGGTTAAAGCCATTTATGGGTTGAAGCAAGCTCCAAAATCATGGAATGATAAGCTCAAGTTTCATCCGTATCCTTGGTTTTCTTGTTTCTCGCCTCCGATCCTTGCTTATTCTATCGGAGGATTAAATCTCATCTTATTTTGGTGTTGGTTTATGTGGATGATATACTTGTTACAGGAGATGATGCTAAGTTGGTTGATCATGTTATTAATGGTATTCAAACAGCCTTCTCTCTGAAACATCTTGGTAAAGTTTCTTACTTTCTGGGGATACAGGTTAATTACACTAGTAATGGTATTTTGCTCAATCAGTCCAAATATATTCTTGATCTTTTAAAGAAAACTAATTTGGAAAATTGTAACTCCTGCACTACACCTCATTGCATCAACCAAAAGCTCTATCTTCAGGACAGTCCATTGATGGAAAATCCCACCCTTTATCGTAGCACTGTAGGTGCCTTGCAATATCTTACCCTTACCCGTCCAGATATTTCCTTCATTGTAAATAAATTGAGTCAATTTCTCCATGATCCAACATCATCTCATTGGGGTGCTTGCAAACGTGTACTCAGATATCTCCGGGGTTCTATTACGAATGGTTTATTGTTTCAGTCTTCTCCCAATATGCATCTTGAGAGTTTTGCCGATGCGGATTGGGCCAGTTCGATGGATGATCGTAGGTCCACTAGTGGTTATTGTGTTTTTCTTGGACCTAATCTAATTACTTGGAGTTCCAAAAAGCAATCAGTAGTTGCTCGCAGCAGCACTGAGGCGGAGTATAGATCCTTGGCATCAGTCACAACGGAATTAGTTTGGATCAAGTCATTCCTTGTCGAACTTGGTCTTTCTCTCTACCTTCTCGGTCCAGATGATGTGACAACATTAGTGCCATCTCGTTGGCCTCGAACCCTGTTTTTCATGCGAACCAAGCATATTGAAGTGGATGTCCACTTTATTCGAGAGAAGGTTGCTACTAAAGAAGTCGTCGATTTTTGCCATCCGAAGATCAAATTGCTTTGATGTTCTAACTAAGCTATGGTTGCAAAGACGGTTTCATACTCTGTGTTCTAAACTTTCCTTGCAGTCTCCCTAGTTCGGTTTGAGGGGTGTGTATTAGAGTGTTCTAGAAACCTTTCGATTTTTACATTGAACTACATTATAGGATCGTTAGGTAGTTCTGATTAGTTGTAACAATATCTTCTCACTTGTATATATATACCTCAATTCACAGCAATAAAATCATCTGGTTTTATTCCTCTCAATACAAAATATGTGCAGCTCTCTTTTATCTAACATGAAATCCCCTCGCTAAGGAAGAAAAACAACTTTGCACGAGAATTCTAGCCATTCATCCAACCAATTAAGTGGAGAAAAAAACAACAAACATTAGAGAGAAGATTTAAAGACAACGAGATTTTTGCACAATGAAGAGAAAATTTGTGAACAATAAAAGATAGAAATTCTCACTAATATGGAGGTGCGATAAGCGGCCAGTGCGGCGATGTCCAAAGGAGATGGCGGTCGGTGCGATGGTGGTCGGTGCGATGGCGGTTATGTGGTGGTGCGGGGTGTGGAAGAGGGGATTTGCAGGCACATCGTATGAGTTTCCTCCTCCAATTCTAGGGCAAGGGTTTTGATGTTCGAATCATGAAAAAAAGAAAGTAAAAGAAATCTTCCAATTTTAATGATTATAAAAAAATTATTTTATTTTTAACAACAGAATTTTAATTTTCCGTCGGAAAAAAAAAAATGGTTTGTTGGTAAATATTTCAAATGGTGCCTATTTTACCTACAAAAATTACTTGTTGGTAAATATATGTCGGTGATTTGTTGGTAATCTGTCGGTAAAGTTTAGCAAAAACAATATATAAATTTTGTCGAATCTGTAAGTACTATAAAATTTTAATGACAAAATTAATTACGCCGGTAAATTCAAATCGTTAAACTGGAATTTTCTTATAGTGGAGAGGGACACACAAAGATGAAGATGATGGAGTGATCGACGGGATTTTTTGGTTCGATGGTCGATTTTCTAAGTGTAAGTTTTGAAGAAGTATAGGTGTTAAGGGTTTGGGAAAATTTCTTTTTTTTTTTTTTGATAAAAAGAAAAATAATTTTATTAAATAATTCAAACTAGCAATACATCCATAGTAGATTAAACAAATCATATTAACCGTGGAAGATTAACTATGAAAAGACTCATAGCATCTAGATTAATAACAAAATCCGGCTTAAAACCTACAATTTTGAAAATTATGTAATGTCTAGAATACCTATGATTTCTTATCTCCAACTAGTTGAAGACCATAATCTGATTTGTTATCTCTGTTTGCG
Organism: Rehmannia glutinosa; assembly: GCA_016081115.2. Classification (NCBI taxonomy): domain Eukaryota; kingdom Viridiplantae; phylum Streptophyta; class Magnoliopsida; order Lamiales; family Orobanchaceae; genus Rehmannia; species Rehmannia glutinosa. The sequence continues at coordinate 9,878,311 of CM071928.1, forward strand.
GATTGAAAACTTGCTTGTCTGAATCGTCCACACAAGAAAAACACCGCACCAAGACGGTGATAAACCAAGCGCCGCACCAGATGGTAAAATCAAAAACAACAAAAACAAATAAATAATCCAGATCTATGTGGGAAACCACTTATATCGTAAATAAATTGATAATAAGATGTAGATGAGGTGATTTCCAGCCAAAAATCACCCCTTAAAAATAAGGAACAAGAAGAGAAACAAAAGAGAGAGGGTTATAGAGAAAAGGAGGCTAGGAATAAAGGTTTTTTTTTGGAGAAGTATGTTTTTCCAATTTATCAAGTGGGGAAAATTTCTATTTAAAAAAAAAAGAAGAAAATATGGGGAAAATTAATTTTATTTTATTTTAAAGTGATAATAATTGAGTTATAACATCTAATTTAAATAAATGATGTTAACAATGATGTTATAAACCAATAAAGGGTGGGCAAAGACATCTGTTGGAATAACCAATCTTAAACATGATGTTATAAAGCAAGAAAGGGGTGGTCAAAGGCATTAACTCTTAAAAATGATGTGTAATAGCGAAAAAATCCGCTCATATACATCGCTTCGTTTAAAACATGATGTTGTATAGTATAAGACATCATGAAATTCATGAAACTGATGTCTTTTAAGCGATGTCTTTGGGCGTTTTTCTTGTAGTGTGTACATCTTATATGCATTCAATTAATATAATCGAACACCATACTTCCCGACACGGGTCAAAATCTAGTGTGTTTAATTTAAGAGGGTAATTGTAATAATTCAAAATATCAGGGGAATTTTGAAATATTTTTGCTTATGTAAGGGGAAAGTGTAATTACGATGAAATCAAACTTTTGTGGAGAAGAAATATTTTTATATATAATTTTCAAAATTTTTGGAGTTTTTTTGTTATTAGCCGGAATCTTATTTTGTAATCAAGCCTAATTTTAAGAAATCAAATTTGATTTTGCTCAAACCAAAGACATCACATAATAAGAAAATATTATTTATTTATGATTATAGCATGGATCAAAAACAGTCGGCACTTATTAAAAGTGTAGAATTTATACTAATGTAATAAACTAATTATGGGCTTTGAATGGGTATAAACTAGCTAGCTATTATTTTGCCTCGTTGTTAATATTGTTGAATTGACAATTATATATTTTGCCTTGAGCTTAAGGTAAACTAGTTATTTATTGCCGTGAAACTCCAGTAGTACTCTTTATGCCGATGCTTTTTTCTTAAAATGAAAGGAAAGGTTCAACCATCACAACAATGCATGTAGATTACAATTTTTCAGGAGACCAGTATGTAAAAACTAAGAATTACTTACGTTGAGACACAAGATGCAAAATATACTTCCAAAAAGCATTAAACAATATCCTCCGATCCAAAAAAAAAATAAAAATAAATTTTGAATGAGGAAAAAAGAAAGAGCTAAATACTGAATAATGAGGAGGAAATTAAATTCTAAGTTGATCCTTGTGAACACCATGTCATCTCGGCGGCCAAATATTCGGGAGTTGGTGCAGGCGTTATCCAAGTGGCAAAATCCAATCTTTTAAGACCATAAGAATTATTTTCCGAATAATCACCGTCAAGAGAATGGTACTTCCCACTACTCAAAGTGTAAAAAACAGCACTATCACCATGAAACCGGGAAAAATAAATTCGGTTAGCCATATTTTTGAGAAAAGCAGTATCTCCAAAAGATGATGCATGGCTAAGATACAATATTTTGTCCCCAATATCCTCCACTGGCTCCCACTTCATCTCCGGCTCTAAAAGCCTATACATATTCACCTTTCTTTCCTCATGTAGAAGAAACACAGCAAACAAAGCTTCTTCCCCTTTAATTTTAAACAAGAAGTGCTCTTTAATTTTGTTGCCAAGCCGACGTCGCCTTAGGCACCTGAACTTGACATGCAAACGTGGCTTACAATCATCACATTTACTCATATTAAATGTCGCAACATTCCCTTTCACATCCAAGAAGTATAGTAGTCCACGGTGCAAAACCGGAGCCCCACGCGACACCAAAAATTCATTCTTATTGGGACGATATTCATTTATCTCCCATTCATCCTCTCCATGTCTAAGGACGCATATTTTCATAACATTATTGGAATCCGGGTGGCAATCCCAACAATGACGCAGTCGGGGAAGTTGGTGGGTGGAGAAAACACAATGTGGTGTAGCCAAAACGAAGTTTGCATGGTAATTCAATTTTACGATTATTAAATGGATCAAAAAAGAACAGGTTGTTGTCGTAGCGAGACATCAACAACCATCCGTAGTTGGAACAACGAATTTCGGCGTTTTCTAGTTCCGGGAAGTCCATGCAAAAGAAACTATTGTATTGATAAAATCTCCACTTATGCATGCTCCTATGATAATACATAAGACAAGGCGAATAGCGATATGGTGAACTTGCGGCGACTGTGTTCCAAGATCGACAAACTAGACCGAAACTCTGTCTGTCTTTGGCAAATACCTTTGACAGTATCACATTCAAAAGATCATCGGGGAGATCAGCCCAATCACTCATTGTTTTAATCTGTTCAAACCAAATCAATAAAAAAAAAAATTGTTACTTGTATAATTTATTAAAACCGATGCATATAATCAATTAATTTGGATTAAGTAGTAGTTGGACGACTAATAAGAAAGAATATATAGCGTACCTTTGATGAATGAATTATTAGATGAAATCCGTTTGAACGCTGCTCTGTAAATTTGTCAACGGCAATTATAAGTTTGTAGGTCTCGAGAAAATTAGAAGGCAGATATAACTCATATAATTTAAGGAAGATTAATTGTGTAATATATATAAGATAAATAACACTAGACGAGTTGAGTTGGCAACGGAATAGGAGACCCAAAGCAAGTCGAAATTAATTTATTACCGCGCGTCAATAAAAACCTAGCTACTTTCTGATTTTTCTTTTAATTATAATCTTTTATATTTATTTTTTTAATTATAATCTCTTATTAACTGACCAACTTAAATATTTATTTGATGTGAAATTAAGATTTACAATTTATAACAAGACACGTTTTTATGAGTTTGTACGTGTTATAGTAAGACACGTACGTACGTTCTGATTCCTAATCCTTGTTGGAGATTGTTTCTTAAGAATCAAAATTCGATCGCTGATATTTCCTTCCACGTCATTTGTTATATATACCTATCGATATATAATTTTTATTTATACAAACACACACACGCACACACTGATTTACACATTGATTTACGCGAATTGGCTTTCTCATCTTCACCTAGTAGTTCTACATTAATTAATTTTCGGTATGTCTTTCTAACTTTTGCATTTTGTGTTTAATTGTTTAGCTATTAATTAAGCTTCAAGTATATATGTTGTGTATATCTGATTCGTACTTCATGAGTCAATTTATATTTTTCTTTTCTTTTTTTCATTAATAATCTTGTATATTAATTGCTAGAAGCCTAGAACATGCGATTGTGTTGTAATTCCTTCCATTAAAATTATATAAAATTCCGTCGTCTTGTTTTTGTTTTTGTTTTCCGACTTTTCTGAACCTGGACTTTATAAATCATCACTAGATCTTCTGCTTTTTATTACACATTAATTAATTTGATTAAATAACATAAGTCGATGGATCAATTGTTTATGCAGGTTGAAATGAAGAAAGAAAACGGAAATAATAAGCAACCACCTTTGCTTTTGACATCACACGGGGAGAACTATGAAAAACAATCTTTTTATAGATTCTTAGAGAATAGATATCGCACCACGTCTATTCCAATTTTGTGCAACAAACGCATACTCGCTTCAACTCATGAGGGATGGGTAGTTTTAGTGCATAGCTCCAACAATGATTGTTGCCTTTGGAATCCTGTATCTATGGAGATAATCGAACTACCAAGATTGGACAAATCATATCTCTACAACAAATGTATCTTGTCCAAACCTCCAACGGAGCCCGATTGTCACATCTTGTTCAATTCTGCCTGTACAATGCATCAATCCTTTTGCAAGATCGGAGATGATGAGTTTGTTCACCATTCTACAGAAGAAGAAGAAATTCAATTAATGGCAATAGCATCCGTTCAAGGGAAGATTTATGGAGTCATTGATCCTGGTTACAAATTTGTAAGTATTAATCTTGTTGGCAAAACTCTTGAGTTGAGGCCAATGTTGATGATTGGGGGAGAACCTTGGAGAGTTCCTCATCTATCGCCAAATTGGGTCGAATGGTATGAAAATTATTTAATCGACTCACCGAGTGGTGGTGGTGGTGGTGAGCTCTTGTTAGTTATTAACATGTTTTCGGGATGTTATCTCGACAATGGTTTGCAATTTAGAGTTTTTCGGGTGGATATCAATGGAATGGAATGCATAGAGTTAGAAAACGTAGGCGATAAAACAATTTTTATTGGGTACAATGGAAGTGGATTTTGTTGTTGTTCCTCAGTAAGCAAGCCTAATTCCATATACTATGCAACTGAAGAAGGTAGGAATGTACATGTGTATGACTTGGATGATAGGAGTACAACTTCGTTTCTGCCATGTCCTGCTGCTGGCCGCTATAACTCAGCTAATTATTGGCTCCACCTCCACGACGAAATCCTCACCCAACTGATTTATCAATAATAATATCATGGGACCACATTATTTTTTTTTTTTTTTCCTGTTAGTACATGTATTAAACACTTTTATGATGAATTCAAATAATAAGTTGAGTCTTCTTTTTTTTTTTTAATTTGTTTGGGTGAAGACTAGAGAGGAGTGGTTGGTTATGCGAAGTTGAGAAAAGTTTCGAGGTTGTATTGTTTTCATTTCAATGATAAAATTCAATTTGCATCCCATTCCGATAAAATCGATCTCAACTTTTTACTAAAAATTGTGTAACAGTTGAATAAACACCACATCAATAAAAAGAGCTTAAAAATACGTAAAAATTGTATTTATACATTACTGGTGTTATAGTGACGGATCCAAGGGATATCGTCAATGACAAATAAACTCATAACTTCTCGAGATGTTAAACGTTACTGGTGTTAAAAGTCTGAACTTTTTGACACCGGTTTAAAACCGGTGTCGTTTCCTTGAAAAACACCGGTTTATAACCGGTGTCTATTAGTAAAACAACCGGTGTTAAAACCACTAGTGTTAAAAGTTTGAACTTTTTGACACCGGTTTAAAACCGGTGTCGTAGATATAAAATATCCGCTTTCAAAGGCCCTGATGTTAAAAGTTCATGTATTTGACACCAGTTTGAAACCGGTGTCTTTTGATGAATAGACACCGTATCAAAACATCGATTTAAAACCGGTGTCATTTCATTCAAAGACATTGTATAAAGATCATTGTCTTAATGTTTTTAGAAGCAAATTTAAAATGAAACAATACAATTTGTCATAGAAAATATAATATAATAAAAATAAATATCGAACATTTCCAAATATACGATACAATTTGTCACAGAAAACTAGAATCACGACCAACAAATCAAACAATTCTAAAAGTCATAACCATCATAGTCTCAACAACCCCCAAATCCTTCAACATAATTAATTTAAAATCAAGAAAAACAAGTTAATAATAATATCCACACTTTGAGGGAAGAAGCTCTCGCACTTAAAAGATACTTCATCAGTGCAAAATGAAGACTTGCAAAGAAAAAATAAGATAAAGAACAAATTAGCCATCTAGAGAAGATACTTAGAAGATAAAGAAAACATGGTAATTCCAGAGTTCGTTGCAATGCCTAGAAATATCTATTTGAATCTTTGCTGATAGTAATTCATTGGGCTGTCAGCAAAAACTGAAAATACAACACAAAACAAATCAAACTCAGACACATCAAGCTATCAGCAAGAACCCAAATTAGAGATGGCAGTGGGGCGGGGAATCCCCGTTCCCCGCGAAGATCCGCCCCGAACGGGGCGGGGATTCCCCGAAATTTTCCCTCGTTTGGATGGGGACGGGGAATTTTTTCCCCCCGTTGGCGGGGACGAGGATCATACTCCCCGCCCCGTTCCCCGCGGGGAACCGAATATTATATATAATATAATATTTTAAATATATATAATATATTACAAATATATACACATTAAATATAATAAAATGACAAAAATCTTTAATTTATTTTATTAATTAGTGTTTTATTAGTTATTTTATATAATTTATATATTTTAAATTTTTAAAAATGGTTATTTTTTTCCAAAAAAAAAATAAATTGAAACGGGGACAGGGAATCCCCGCGGGGACGGGGATGGGGGGAATTTTTTCCCCGTTTGTCTCACGGGGACGGGGACGGGGATTCCCCGCGGTCGCGGGGACAGGGTTGGGGATGGCTCCCCCGGCCCGTCCCGCCCCGTTGACATCCCTAACCCAAATATACAAACAATAAGACAAACTAAATACAGAGTCATGTTCAATAAACTCAGGCCCTAGTGGCTAAGGAAAATAGGCCCGATTCTTTTAGCTTACACCTCAAACTTGTGCGTGAATGTGAGTGTGAGTGTACAATATTGTAACATATATTACAGAATTACCTGTGGGAAGAAATTGAGCATATATAACGAATGCCACATTCAACCTGCTCACCTCCTTTTGGAGATGTGGAGGCTGAAGAAACTGTGTCGAAAACATTGCGAGATTTTCAGCAAATAATTTGTCTTTAACCCTATTTTCCAAGATTGAGAGAAAATATTAATTAGATCAAAGACAAATACATACCTCAAAGGGGTACTATTTATAATTTTGAAAGATAACTAATATTTTTTGTAAATAGGTTAAACCTCAGGGTAGATTTTGTAATTATCCCTTAGTTAACTCTAGAAAACAAGAAATCACAATATCCTTTTAAATTATTTTTCAGAATTACAAATTAGCTCCCCTTGAGCATCTTAAGGTGCAATTTTGCAAGATAAACAAAATGATTTGAAATTTAAACATTAATCAATACCTCCTCGTGGAGTAGAAGAAGACACTAATTGCAATATGAAAGCACTTAGTGAGAAAAATAAAAAAACAAGAGACAATAGAGTGCATATATGATCAAGAAAAGAATCGTTTCTAGGTATAATTGCAAAACTACCCCTGAGGTTTAACCTAATCACAAAAAACTCTAGTTATCTTTTGAAATTATACATACGCTCTTAAATGTTACAAACATCTATTGAGGTTTGTATTTACCTACAAATATCTGCTTCTTGAGGGTGCAGTTTGTAACTTGTAAGAGAAAAACAAATGTCAGTATTTGTAATTACAAAATCAAAGGTAGTGTATATTCTTTAGGGATGATTACAAAATAAACCTGAGGTTCGGACTAATTACAAAACACCTTGAGGTTTTTGGAAATTGCAAAAAATGCATTGAGGTTTGACCATCTTATATTTTCCCACTTCATAAGCACAAAGTATTTAAAAAGTAACCCCTCCGGTATTTCTAGAATTATTACTGTTAAGCAAAATCAAACCTGAGAGGGTTTCTTTTTTCCGCTCAAAAAAAAAACTGAGAGGGCTTTTGGTAATTTGAAACATATTTGGGTATTTTTTGTAATTACCCCAAAACTCAAGGGGTATTTTGTAATTATCCCTATTTTGTATGCTTGCGAGGCTTACCGCTTACAGTAGTCTAAAGTGTACTAAGCAATTAGGCTATAGTGATTATCAATCCAACAGGGTACTTAACATAGTAAATTATTGATTATGTCGTTTACTAATCGAAGTTTGTTGATATAGTATCTGATGACCTCTTATTTTTCTCTTTTGCAGCTTATTCTATATTTTAATAGACTATTTTGAAACAAAGTTTTAGAAGTGTATTGGCTAATCCAACAAGGGTATTTCTGCCAATTCCTTCGTATTAGATTATTTATTGATCTATCTAGTTGTAGATACCCTTCCCTAGGCCTCTGTTTTTTTTCTTCTTTTTTGTTTTTTTCCTAGAACATTGAGCTTCAGGAATTCTATAATAAATCTAATTTTATTAATTTCTGTCAGTTCTATTCTTACATTAATTTATCCATGGTCCTAAAATAGTGTTTAATTTTTTTCATGTGTAGAGATTAGAGAAGTTCCATGATTCTGATACTAAAATATATTGGGATGTGGTTGAGATTTTGAAGAAAGAGGTCAATGAAGGGAAGGCAAAAAAGGGTCCCAGCTGCAGTAAAGCCTTTGTTTGGCTTACTAGGTATAAGTTTTTCTTTCTGAGCTAAAAAATATTTAGGGATAACTGCAAAAATTACCCTTGAGATTTATTAAAAAAAAAAAAGCAGTTAACTTTGAAAATCACAAAAATTATCCTTCAGGTTTACATCTGTCTTACATTTTTCACTTGCCGTTAGTGAGCTAACATAAATTGCTAATGCGATCACATATTTTTACAATTGCATCCCTCAATTTTGCTGAATATTACAAATAACCCCAACTTTTTATCTTATATTTGATAATTGCAACCGTCAACTTTTCTATAATATTACAAATAGCCAGAAGAAAAGCTGGAGCTATTTGTTGTATTTTGAAATGTTGATGGGTAATTGTAAATTATTTGATGACGTCAGCAAATTCCGTTAGGTCGAGGCAAAATATATGACGGATGTAGTTTTTTGTAATTTTTAAAGTTACATGGGTTTTTTTCTTGTACTTAGGCCAAACCTAAGAGGTAGTTTTTGTAATTCTTACCACACTGGATTTTTATTCCAAATCATGTATCATCTCATTTTCCAAATGTCATCATGCCATGTGTATTGATTACGTTAATAATGTACACTTTGCATATATTTTAAGCAAGGTTGCAGAAATCGATAGGCGCTAGTCGGGCGGCAGCGGCCGCCTAGAAACATCATGTTTTTCTTTTTTTTTTTTTTGTATTTTGGCCGATTTTTGGCCGATTTATTCCGACTAGACCGCCTAGATTTCCATTTTGCTTTAGTTTGCAGAAACCTATGGTTTGGATATGTTGAAGTCTACATGAAGAAGATATCTAGTGTTGTTCGAGATGTTATAACACCCGAAGTAACACCTCCAACAACAGCTACAATCACATATGCAGTTGTTCCAGATGTTATAACACCTGAAGTAACACCTTCAATAACATATATCTGATCAATACATCCGTTTCTTGAAATTTACATTTAAGATAGCCAAAACAACTAAACAGAGTTCAATTTTGCTTGTTGAATATAATATGCCTCTTGTTTTCGGCAATATAGAGCCTTACCAGCTTGTACAGTACAATTAAACATGTATAATAGTCTCTTCAAGTTTCACCAAACAAACCATTGTATACCGAAACTGTGCCATGAGTATATTTTATTTTACCTCATTATCTTTTGAAAATATGACATAAGTTTACATCTAATATAGCTAGAAAGACTCAATTTCATCATGAAGAATATCCGAGGCTGTTCCCATCTGTTCGGAGGAACAAATGGGAAATGGCGGATCTAGCTATCCAGGGGGCAAGTGTGGGTTGTTGTTCCCAAAAATTTTCTAGATTCTATTTTTTTTTCTTTAATTTATTTGCTATTTGTCTATATTTATGTACAAGTTCTGGGAAAAAAAATACATTCCACTCCCCCCCCAAAAAAAAAAAAATTGACGGGCGTGTTCGTGCCCTACCCTTTCATATATATGGAATGTGTCCCAAAAGGGACACTTTAGTAAAGGTACTTTCGCATTACAAGTAAAAAAATGTTGGAAATTTGGGTTTTGAGAAAGTGGGCATCGACCCGATTTTGACCAAATTTTCGGTGGCTAAATATTGGAGGAATTAAATTATAAATTGTTAACCTACGTTTCAAGTAGATGTTCGTAGTATTTTTTATTTCTCAAAACCAAATTTTGGTGAGTGAGAAATTAATACACGAAGTTGGCCATGCGAATGGGCATATTTTATTCTAGTATAAATACTAGAAGGTGTTATTGGTTGGATATTGTCACGCCCCAAACGCGACGTGACGACGATCAATCACTTAAACAGAAATAAACCAAAAGTCTAAACCAATGATACAAAACTCCAAGTGAAATAGAGTCTAATGCAGCGGAATAAAATAAACACAAGTACGAAATACATCTCAAGGTCCGATAATATCTGAATACAATCCATCAAAATATCCGAATTTAAACTTACAGTCCAAACTAAAACAGAATGAAGGAGTTCAACAATAACAAAAGCAAAAGAAAATGTCGCTAGACATCAATGATTATAGGAACTAGTACGACGGCGGAGCACGAGCATTGATCATGGTAGGTTCAACGTTTTCAACGTACTCCTCATCTAAAGGTTAGAAAACAGGAGGGGATGAGACAGAAATCCCAGTGGATGGGGTGATCGTGTGAGAGTGTATGAAAACGCGTGAGGTATGATGCATGTTTTCACACATAGTCCACAAGTGTCGTGATAAATATATATTAAGTAATATACTTATACAGTTTAAGAAATAGTTCGTGGTCACACAAGCACTATAATCCAAGCAGACAGGAGGATTGTGTACGGATTTGTAACGCCAATCCTATGCAAGACAAGTAGCGGTTGTGTACGGATTTGTAGCGCCAACCTATGCAATACAAGTAGCGGTTGCGTACAGATTTGTAGCACCAACCAAACGGGTCCGATTAACTCCAGAATCGTGTGGATCAGACAGCGATTCCTTCGTTCTTCCTTGTAACTCCTCGAGCAAGATGGTCCAAGACCTGTCACCTTATCGCTTCATAGGCAAAGACAAAATCCACAGTGGAGCTAGCAAGGCTCGGATTTGTCATAATTATGATTAGACCTCAAGACTACGACTCGCTTCCCGGACAAACTCCGTCCCTCGGTTTTGGGGATTAGGACGATGGGGCCGGAGAGTGGAATAGCGATCAAGTGCCTTGCCCATCCCCCGACGTATCCACTTCGATCGTGGAGCTCGACACACCAAGTTGACTCAGGTAGTAAATTAAATGCACGTTCAGGTAGTCAACCAGGCAGTCGAGTATATTGATTCGGGAAACAGTTCATGAAAAGTTTTCGAAAATTTGCGTAAGGTAATTATGGCGTTGGCTGTCACGCCCCATCTTATATATACAATAAAATAGAATAGCATCCAATATGGTACAACCCAAATATTCAAAATTTAGGCTTATCAAGAGCTATTCTCTAACCACAAACAACTAGAACCCATAAATACAATGGAACTCTACAAATCTTTAACATGTAGAGTTATAAGTCACCGAACCAGTACAAAATAAAATAGTTACAAAGTTCAAGTGTTGACGGACAAGTCTATCGGAAGGAACCTGCTAGGAATAGAGTTGTAACTCACCTGACTATTACAAGATAAAATAATTAAATTGACAAGCTTTGACGAATAAGCCCTTCCAAGAGAAACTGCTATATGGAGTCAACTCTAAGCTAGAAGTCTCGTGTCAGCCTCATCGATCTCAAAATGTTTGGTCACTGTTTTATAAAATCGTGGGGTGAGCCAAACGAGCTCAGTAGGTTGGGGTAGGGGAATGCAGTATTGAAAAGCTAAAATATTTTCCTTTTCGGCTGAGAGTACTTAGTGTTCCAAAAAGTTATTCATGTATGCATGACAATGGTGCACAAAAGATTCATTAAATGCAATGATAGAGAACATAGCTCGATTCAATAATTCTCAATCAATTTTTAATGCTAGCAATGATGCAAAGCACGTTATGCAATAGTTAATCTAGTACATGAAAGGTTTTGTTTTTCACAAGAATCATAGATATCTCAGTTTTTGAAAACAAATAATAGATATCTGGATTTAAAATAAAGTTTCTTTAATACAAGCAGTTAGTCAGTCAATCCGTCAGCCCGGAACAAGAAACGTAGGATCAATGTTGATCGGACATTGACCTGTCCGTTCTCTTATTGCTCCCAATAATATTTGGCCGGCCTAGCCTCACCTTATCCCTCCCACTAGCTCGACGTCTCTTTAGCTATGGACTTTTGCCCATAGATCGTCATATTCATGAATATACCGTTCTACGACCCAAGTTCTCATCGCCCTCCTACCCCGACCCGAAAGTGGGAGTAGGCAAACGGGTAGTCAAACAGGATCACAGGCAACCTGTTCGATCCGTTGTCTAACCTACCCACACCGCAATGGACTCGATCGATCGATATTTTTGTCAAAGTGACATTTTTTTAGGCCAAAGGCCAAGTCAAGCAGATCTGAGTTATAATGCAAACGAAAATGTAAATTCAAACCATGAATAATACAAATTATGTTTTCTTTAATAAACTAAATTATTTTGGTGAACTTTGTGAAAATGGTGGATATCATGAAATCATGAAATTGCTTAATGTCGTGAAGTTTATGAAACATCTAATGTCGTGAAATTTATGAAATTACAAGCAAATCTAACTTTCTTTATGAAAAATAATAATTTGCCCACCTTTGAGTCAAAAGTCACCTCAATGATGTGGAAAATGATGATGCAGGAAGTAACTCCTAGTGTTCGGGCTCGATCTCGTTACCTGTACTATCAATTTTTATGATTAGGCGTTGATCCAATTTTGACATAAGTCTGCGGTAATCATCGAATATTGATTTAAACAAATTATGTTTGGATTATCTTTAGAATAAGTCTCAACTAAATATCAATAGCATCATTATTTTAATAATACAGTTTGGTTTAATAATCTTATAAATACCAAATTCTGTCAAGTATAAATCTAATGACATTTTATAATCATGGTTGCAGTTAATCCATTAAAACAAATCAAAACAGGTTAATAAGTTATATACATATATATATATATACATACATATATAGGATTTGGATCCGGTGAGTCCATATAATTTAAATGGGTACGTGAGACCAAATCTGGAGCGTTGACCTCTTCTTTTTAACGATCTGATTTAATTAATTTTTATTTTAGTTAATATTTATTTAATAGTTGTTAAGGATAAATTGATAATTTTGTTTAAATATCAAAGAAAAAACGGAGTTATTTTTGGTAGTGCGTTCACATTCCTGGATTTTTTGGGATTTGTTTGAAACCGTATCTCCGACCTTATCCGCCGTGAGAAATATGTTGCTTATTGAAGACAAATATGTTGCTTATCAAGACAAATATGTTGCTTTTTTTCGAATATGTTTGAAATTCTATCTCCGAAATTCTCTTTTTCCTTTCACAAAACTTCCAATTAATATTGGTACATTACGCAAAGAAAAATATGTTGCTTATCGAGACAAATATATCGCTTATTTAGGCAGACAATGTTGCAACCACAAACTATTCCCTTTGATTTGTCTTTTTATATATATGTAATTTTGTTGCTTATTTATGTCAACTATGTTTCTTATCGGGCGACAAATATATGTTCTTATTTAAGCAAAAGAATGTTGCTAAGTAAGTATGTTGCCTTTTATGTGGATTGTATTGCTTATTGGAGACAATTATTTTGCTTATTTAAGAAGACAATATTGCTAAGATGGGTGCAAATCTGTTGATTTAAATAGGTCATTGTCTTGTATATAAATATTTTTTGTTGCTTTTTTATATGTCAACCGTGTTGCTTATTGATGACAAATATGTTCTTGATCAGTATATTTGTTGCTTATAAATATTACGTAATTTTTCTATAGTTTTAGATGGTAAGATAATATCTATGTTGTTATTTGTAACTTCCCTAATTTCATGGGATATGATTGATTTGTTTAAATTAATATACCCCATTATCAATTTAATTAGTTATTTTATATATTTTAAATATATTTATTATTAGTCATTAAATTTGTTGATCCATGTATCCAGGATTTTGATGCTTACGTACATACCACCAAGATATTGGCCTTATATAACCCTTCCCCTCATACATACATATATATATATATATATATATATATATATATATATATATATATATATCCTTAAATTATTCTCTAAATCTCAAACTGAAAGAACTATCAGTTAATCCTCAAAGATAGTTTTAAGCTATGACATTTTAGATTAACTTAACGAGTTTTAGCCATTTATGATTAATCGTAGGCTTAATTAGTAACACAAGCTATTTTACACAGAATATTTGATTAACCAAGTTTCAGCCGATTCTTTTCCAGATTCATTAATAAATGACTTTTCAGTTTACACCCACCTTTAGTCAATAATTTAAATTCCTAAATCAAATAATCAGTTTCTCAAGTTCACCTACACCAACCCAACATTTAACAAAATTGAATATATGTATGTCCATCAAATTCTTAGAAATTTAAGATCAATTTATACCTTAGAACCCTTATTCATCGGACAGCTTGAATCTCCCATCAACTTTCCAAAACTCACGACAACCTGAGATTTTTGGTCCCAAATCTTGTACGACTTTGATCTCAATGTTGCTCCAATATATTGAGTCAAGTTAGAAGTAAGGAGATCTAAAAGAAAATTGGTTTTCTTCACCCTCAAGCTCACGGTTCTTGACCTATTTTCACATCAAATCTGTAGGAAATTGATTTTTAGGTAGTTAATAGCTAATTGGGTGTAATAATATTAAAGCTTGTGGTAGAGACTGAAAGAAAAACACACTTTTTCTCACCCTCGCTGCTCTCGGCCGACTCAAGCAAGATAATTGAAAGAATCTGCTAAGTATGAGTTTTCCCCTTTTCTTTTTATTTCTGATCTTATCGGGTGTGATGTGTCAATACATAAAGTGAGGTGTAGAAAATAGGCTTCATGGGTGGGTTAATGAGTAATGGATCCTGGGGTTGGTTAATGGGCCAATGTTTGATAAGAATGTTTAAGAAAATGTTACAGAAAAAGGTTTAAAAAAGGAAAAGGACACAAATACCCGATTTTGGAGACCCAATACCGGCAAAATGCCCACCCGCAGGGATGTTTCAAAAATGCCCGATTTGGCCAAATTGTTCCCAAATATACCCAACTCAAATGCAGTTAGGACAAAACTACCCAATCTTGGATCTTCGGTGAATTGCAAATGTTTCCCCTCCAAAATCACTCACTTGATCACAAAGAGGATCTCTCGATCAAAAATACAATCCCGAGAATACTAACGAAAAACAGAGGAAAGGCACAAGATTCGAGGAAACACAGATCGAAGGGAAAAAAACTCGATTGTTAGAGATCACAATTCAAGATCAATATCGAGGAAGAAGAAGACCAAAACAGTAAAAACGCGATTTGTTTATCTTGTTCAAAAATACCTTATTTAGATATGTTTCATGATTTTACTGATTGAAATTTAGGATTCAATGTGTATTGACCGAGATTGACATTGAATTGAACCAAGAATTTTGCATGCATATCCAAAACCTGGAAGTTGTAAGCTTCAAAATACTTATTTAGTTCGAATTATGATCCAAAATCCTGCAAAATTGCTTCTCGTGATTATCTAAGAATAAAACGTGTCAATCCGGAAAAAGTCAATGCGATGACATTACGTGATTGTTTCACATATGTTTTAACTTTCTTGTTTCACATATGTTTCTTTTTTATGTTTCACAATTTTTTTCGTTCGCTTGCTTCTCGACGTACATGAACATTGTTTCATTCATGTTTCATTTATGTTTCTTTTATGTTTCACTTAGCCAACTATTCATTGAAATCCACACTTGAATGGAGCAAATCCCACCGTAGTATACCACGATGGACAATGGGGAGAAAGCAGTAGTAGGAACTTTGAGATAACGGGAATACTCATTCCAATGGACAAAGACATTCAGTAGCACTAAGGGGAATCTTAGAACAACAAA
>CM071928.1:9894125-9976245 GCA_016081115.2 Rehmannia glutinosa
GTTCGTACTTCGTTCAGCCTTGCTCATGTTCTGCTTCGACTACGATGCCATAATTGTCACGCTGAAGCCTTGTGTGTGACTGATCAATCAACACGTAATCATCAACAATCTAAACCAATGATACAAAACTCAAGTGAAATAGAGTCTAATGCAATGAATAAAATAAACACAAGACGAAATACATCTCAAGGTCCGATAATATCCGAATACAATCCATCAAAATATCCGAATTTAAACTTACAGTCCCAAACTAAAATAGAATGAAGGAGTTCAACAATAACAAAAGCAAAAGAAAATATCGCCGACATCAATGATTATAGGAACTAGTTTACGGCGCCGAGCACGGAATTCAATTGTGGTAGGTTCGACGTCTTCAACGTACTCCTCATCTAAAGGTTAGAAAACAAGGAGAGATGAGACAGCAATCTCAGCTGATGGGGTGATCGTGTGTGAGTGTGGCGATGTATATAGTTAATGCGAAAACAATTGTATGAAAACGCGTGGACGTATGATGTTTTTTTCACACATAGTCCACAAGCGTCGTGATAAATATATATTAAGTAATATACTTATACAGTTTAAGAAATAGTTCGTGGTCACACAAGCACTATAATCCAAGCGATTGAGGATTGTGTACGGATGTAACGCAATCCTATGCAAGACAAGTAAGCGGTTTGTGTACGGATTTGTAGCACCAACCTATGCAAATACAAGTAAGCGGTTGCGTGCATTTGTAGCACCAACCAAACGGGTCCGATTAACTCCAATATCGTGTGGATCGGACAGCGATTCCTTCGTTCTTCCTTGTAACTCCTCGAGCAAGATGGTCCAAGACCTGTCACCTTATCGCTCCATAAGCAAAGACAAAATCCACGATGGAGCTAGCAAAGCTCGGATTTGTCATAATTATGATTAGACCTCAAGATACTACGACCCGCTTCCCTTGGACAAACTCCGTCCCTCGGTTGCGGGGGATTAGGGCGATGGGGCCGGAGAGTGGAAAAGGCAAATGAGCCGGTTCCATCCATCCCGACGTATCCACTCCGGATCGTGAGCTCGACACACCAAGTTAACTCGGCAATAAATTAAATGCACGTTCGCTCGTAGTCACCGTGGCAATCAGTATATTGATTCGGGAAACGAGTTCATGAAAAGTTTTTCGAAAATTTGCGTAAGGTAATTTGGCGTTGGCGGAGTTATTTGGATGAAGATGATTATCGGAGAATAAGCAATCTTAGATATCTTGAAAGATTAGGTGGAACATAAGTCCGTTATAGATTCAAAATCGCAAGACGCAGGAAGTCGCCCACGATCGCGCGTATAAATCGGTCAAGACGATCCGATAAATCAAGGATTTTTGAGAAAAATAAAATATTTTAATCAATAAGTAAAGTCGAGGGTCCGGGTCTGTTTCTTTAAAATAAAAATAATTCGAGTTAGGTCCTTGTAAAAAGAAAATTTTCAATTACCCCCGTTTTGTCAAAACCAATTCTTTTGGGGTTAAAAATTGAATAAGTAAATGTCCCGACCTTGAAATATTATGAGGTCAGTTCCTAAAAGCAGTGTTTACAAGAAGCAAGTATAGGTCCCTTAACTTTTGAAAATCTCATTTTTGTCCCATTTTGAAATAATTGCCTTTAAGGCTTTTAGGGGTCCAATTGTTATGAAATTTGAACCTTGGGTCCAAGATATAATTATGTTATAGTTAAATTAGCATTTCCAGGTGCATGGACTGCATAAGTCCTGGAAATTTCATTTTGGTCCTCAATTTTAATCTTTTACAATTTGGTCCCTCAAGTTTTATAAAATTACTTTCCAAGATCTAAACAGTTGGATTTTTGGAATACACTTAAAATATGTTATTTCCAGTCCCTTAAGAGTTAAAATTTCAAAATTTAAAAATAGGGCCTGGTACAGTTTCAAAAATTGCAAAATAGCCCTTAAACTTCTAAAATTTTACAATCTAGTCATTGGGCTTTTAAAGATTGATTTTATTTATCTAAAAACTCTTAAAACTTTATTAAAATGTCCAAAAATCATTTTTGAACCTGAGTACAGTCTCAAAACTCGAAAATTACAGAGGGGTCCCTTAAGTTTTATTTTCTTGCAATTAAGTCCACCAACTTTCTATTTTTGCATTTTAAGTACAAAAATTGAAATTTAATCAATTATGCTCGACGTTTTCAGGTTATAAGTCATACAAAACATATATTTCAAGAGTCATACACATACATGACCATCTCATACAACAATTCATCATATATAACAATAAAGTGTACATGTATGCCCTAATTTTCGAAAAATCACATTTTTGAGCAACACTTGAGAAATTTTCAACTTGATACAAAACAATAGCATGCAATACATAATATATATATATATATATATATATCTCAAGTTCTCAATAACAAAATACTATATGTATTTTAATTAAAACACCTAGAAGTTGAAAGAATTTTTCCACCCACCTTAAAAATGAACTTGTTGGTGAAAGATGAAATAAATCACTCTTGAAGGACAAGTGACTTAGGTCAGCCCCCTAGGTCAAGGAATACCAAAAAATTGTAGTAGTTAGGAAATGAGGTTAAAAATTTAAGGAAAGAAGAAAGAGGTGAAAAATATTGTAAAACTACACTTACCATGTGTAGTAGATGAAATGAGACTAGTAGATGTCTCAAAATGGGTCTCTTTGCTCACTCTTAAAACAACTCTTAAGGTCAGCCCCTAAAAGTCCAAAAATGATAATGGAGTACTAAAATTTTGGAAAATAGAAGAGAAGAAGAAAATGTACTAAAAATCTCATTTCTTACCTTCTAGTCCAAATTCCTTCACAATTTTTGAGGTCTGGTCAAGATGGTTCCAGGTCTCTATTATCTTCAAGTTATCTTATAAGTGTACATTGATAAGTGTGAATTTTGCATGTGTTTCGATGTGTATTTCGAGCTATAATGATAAGTAAACATGCATATACTCGCGTTAAATGTTACATATTCACTCCTTGTGGAAAAGATATTACACTTTGCTTATTTTGTAGGAATTTCATGATATTTGAAGCTAATTGAATAAGAATACGAGGAAAGCAAAGTGGAAACATGGAGAATTGAGTGGATATACGAGAAGTGAAGCCTAAAAGAGCGAAAGTTGAGCGTTCACGGAAGAAACAGGGGCACGGGTTGGGCGTGCCTCAAGACACCACCCGTGCACCCGTATAAGGTTGATTGAAGTCGCAGCGGCATGGCGCACGGGTAGCCCATGCATGGGCGCACTACCCGTGCGCCCCTACGGTGAGAGTCGAGATATCTCACCGGGAGTGGCGCACGGGTAGGCCGTGCTCCGACGCACCACCCGTGCGCCCTACGAGAGTTGGGGTATTCCAGGTGGCGCACGGGTAACCGTGCGTGGGCGCACCACCGTGTCGTCGCATGTTTGAATCCCATAATCACGCTGCATTAAGCCCTAAACATGATGGGGAGTATAAAAAGGCTTTTTGGGGCGCACACAAAAGGAAATCGACATATTTTGGGATCTACAACACAAGACAAGGGTCTATTCTTGGAAGACATCAAGGAGACAATCGGGTTGCATCGGAGCTTAAGAACGGAGATATATCGAGAGATTGTCGACTTTCCTAAGTTTTTCTTGCTTCTCTTTTAGTTTCAATCTTTCATTTTAGTTGTAATGGCTTTGAACAATTTGTTTATGAGTTGTTTAGAAATCATGTGTAGCTAAACTCTTGAGATTCCTGTTTTGGAAGTAGATTAATGAACTCTTGTTGGATGTTTTAATCTTAGTTGAAGTTATTATCTTAAAGCCTATTTGAGTATTTTGAGCTTATTCTTGTTTTATCACTTGATCAATGATTTAACTTGTTTGATATATTGATTCATAATTCGAGAGATGAGTTTCAATATTAGATCTTGAATACTCGACACAAATATTTGCATGAATCGAGAGGTTTGTAAATATTTGTGAGGATATTTGATCTTTTACACTTTTGGGAGTTGAATGCTTCATGTTGAGTAGAGATGCTAGCATAAGTATTTCAATCTACATTTTATATGCATCTCGAGAGAGAGGATAAAATAGTTTTGTGATCGTCTTATAGAATATTGATAATAACCTCGGCTTTGATTTAATCGGACAACAAGAGGATTATTAATCGAAACCTTAACTCGAAATCCATTCCATTATCTTGATACTTCTATCATTTGTATTATCTCAATCTTGTGTTTTAGTGATTTAAATTGTCTTAATCTCAATACAACAATCATCAAATTTCGATCGCCTAACTAAAAATAAGATTATCTTGGTTCAATACTTAGCATATTAATTTATTAGTCTCCGTGGATACGACCTTGCTATTCTATAAACTACACCGTACACTTGCGGTGAAGCTAAAAATAAGGCGAACAAGTTTTTGGCGCCGTTGTTGAGACTAATACAATTATTGGTGCTAATATTGCGATAGATAGAATTATTCTTAATTTAGACATTTTTCTTTATTATTTATTTTGTTTTTTTTTTTTTGTGTGACTTGAATTCCACATTATTTGACTTGTTTATTCTAGTTTGGTCCGGTAGTGTATGAACACGCGCTCTAAGCGGGGACTTAATACCGCTTATACCTGAAGTTGAGGCTTTGAGAGGATCGGTCTACCACTAGACGAGTGAAAGACAACACAATCCGATAATGGGGGATTTGAATGAGTTACCAATACCGCCAAACAATGGTGGAAACGAGTTACCGATCACCGGTTCAACAAAAGAAGCCATTCGTGATTACTTTCGACCACAAACGAATCGTAATTACGGTGGTATTGCCCATATTCCCATCAATGCCAACAACTTCGAGCTCAAACCGCACTAATCAATATGGTGCAACAAAATCAGTTTGGGGTTTGCAATGTAAGATCCTAACTCTCACCTTGCGCATTTTATCCAAATATGCAATACGATCAAGATGAACGGAGTCTCGGATGACGCCATAAGAATCGCTGTTCCCATTCTCTTTACGGGATAAGGCGAGAAATTGGTTGGGTACTTTGACGCAAGCAATGTAAGACACGGGACGAATCGAGCCAAAAGTTCTTGTTTAAATTCTTTCCACCGAGCAAAACTTTGCAAATCAAAAGCGAGATCACTCAATTCCGATAACACCTTTGAGCCTTTGTACGAGGCTTGGGAAAGGTTTCGGGATTTATTACGTAGATGTCCGCAACATGGGTTTCCGGAGGATCAACATTTATGTTTCTTCTACAATGGTTTAATGGGACGACTAGAGCATTTGTAGATGCCGCAATGGGAGGAGCATTGCTGCAAGGTTTCCACAAGATGCCTTAAATCTTCTTGAGGAAATGGCCATGAACGATTTACCAATGGCCATCCTGAAAGATCCAATGTACAACGAGTAGCGAAATCTCGATTTAGACCCTATCAAAATATTGTCGGCACAAGTAGCGGCTTTGACAACTCAATTGAATGTATTTACGAAGGGGCGAGGAAGCGGGCACACGAGCACGGGTAGCTTAAGCTCTTCTATATCCGATGGAAGAGGTAAATTATGTGAATAACCGGAATTTCAACAATTTCCTAATAATTCAAACCCAACGCACTACCATCCAGGGTTGAGAAATCATGAAAATTTCTCCTGCGAATACAAAGAATGTGTTACAACCTCCGCGGGCTTTAATGCTTCGAGTGGAGGCGGTAATGGAGGAAGCAAATCGTCGTTGGAAGATATACTCACCTCTTTCATAAATCAATCTAGTGCTTTCATGAATGAGACGAGGAGCCGCCTCGATAAGCAAGACCTTCGGATGGATAAATTAGAACAACAAATGGTAAGCTCAATAAAGAACTGAAACTCAAATAGGTCAATTGGCCGCAATTGTGGGGAGTCAACATCAAAAGGGTCAATTTCAAGCAACACGGAGGTCAACCCGGGGAACATTGCAATGCTATCCATGTGTGGGGTGGAAAAGAAAATGAAGAATCTGAAAATACTGATATTGATGTGATGTCAGAATCACGCGCGTCTCGTGTATCAATGCACGACCAAATCATGTGTGTTGTCGAGCCTACCATCCAAATTCAGGAAAATCACGGAAATGACGCTCAAGGCAATATGAAAGTTAAAGGAGGAACCAGAACAACAATTAGATAAGCAAAAAAAAAAAAAGCCAAGAAACGTGAATCGTATCCTAACTCTAATTTGTTTGAAATATAACATCCCTCTTCCCTTTCCCGATTGTTTCACAAGACTAATCAATAATCAATTTGCTAAATTTGTGGGCATGTTTAAAAAATTGCACATTAATGTTCCTTTTGCAGAAGCAATGAAACATATGCCAAATTATGCAAAGTTTTTAGGGGAAGCGATGTCCAACAAGAACAAATGGGCAGAGAATGGGATTGTCAACTTGACGGAAGAATGTAGCGCACTCATACAAAGGAAAATACCGCAAAAGCTGAAAGATCCGGGGAGTTTCACTATCCCTTGTACAATAGGCGATATTTTCTTTGATAATGTACTTTGTGATCTAGGATCTAGTATTAATTTGATGCCGCTGTCCGTTCTCAGGAAGCTTGGACTCGGAGAAGTGAGACCATCCATGGTCACCCTACAACTCGCGGATAGATCACTCGTGCATCCAACGGGGATACTAGAAGATGTGCTCATAAAAGTCGATAGATTCATATTCCCCGTGGATTTTCTAGTGTTGGATATGAATGAGGATTGTGACGCTCCTCTTATACTTGGGCGTCCATTTTTGGCAACCGCGGAAGCATTAATAGATGTTAAGAAAGGGAAGCTTACATTACAAGTTGATGATGAGCGTATTTCATTTTCCGTTTTCCTGAATATGAAAGGACATGATGATCTTAATGGTTGTAAAACAAAAACAATTACTAATTCCTGTACTCAAGCCAATAGCTTGAATAATTGTGTGCATTTTAAAGATGATATGCAGGGATTATCAATGAAGAAGAAGGAAAGGCACAAAAAGCCTGAAGTTGAACCAAGAGCGTGCACGTACCATTCGCACGATGAAGAGGAGAACACATGGATAGTTGATTTAGCATGAAAAACCTCCTTTAGTAATGATCAAGAGAGGTGTAAATCCAAGTGAGCGGGATTGGCATGGAAAACTGCACAATGAGGCGACAAGCCTCATTTCGCAAAGATCATAATCGGAATCAAAAGGCGTCAAGCTAAAGACGTTAAATATAGCGCTTGTTGGGAGGCAACCCAACGGTTTTTCGTGTGATTTTCATTTTTTGTGTGTGTTTAGTTTCACAGTTATGTGATTTGAGTGATTTGATTTGTGTAATTCTTTTAATGAGTGTGATTTGTGTGTTTTTGTTTCATTTTTGTGTGTTTCAAAAAAAAAAAAAAAAATCGAACTCAATTGTTGTACAAGTGCGCACGGGGTAGCCCGTGCGTTAAAGATTTACTCGTCGACGCACGACCCGTGCGCCTGCGTAAAAAAGGATAAATTGGACGGTTTTAAAAAAAAAAAACTGCTTCTTCATTTCAAACCCCTCAACTCGCGCGCCTCTCGAATCCTCCCTAGTTTTCGAAAATTTCTCCTAGTTTTCACTTGAATTCATCCGCATAACACCTCCCCATCACAATTGAGCTTCACTTTGCATCAAATTTGAATTTGCTTGAAGAATTGTGAACAAAAGGACCTAGGGTTCAAATCTTCCACTTCGAGTTTAACTTAGAGAATTCCGGTAAGAACACCGTTTCTCCTTGTCAATTCGTTGTTAATTATGTATTAAGGAGCATGGTAGGTGTGTATTTTGATATTTTTGCTATAAATGATGTGAATTATTCTTTGAGGCAAATTATCAAACACCTTGTGGGCTTGTATAATTGAGGAGATGTAGGGTGAATTGTTGATGAATAAGGCATGGCCAATGTTTATTTGAGCTAATATTTGTCGAGAATGGCCATAATTTTTGTTTGTTTGGGGTAGTTGATCGATCAAAGTGACTTGGGCATGTGAATTTACATCACTTAATATGTTAGCTTTACTTCCCTACTTTGTTGTTGCCATTGATGATATTGGGATGCTAATAGAATGTATTCCAGGTACAAATTCCTTATGGCCGAGCGAAGAAACCCACAGAGTGGAAGGAGACGTGCACGCGGGGCGGCACAACGCGACGTGGCACCGCCGGAGGTCGACCAAAACAGTCCAGAGGCATATGGGGTCAACTTGACAAATGCCGATGATCTTGAGCGATGGAATCGCTTGATCGGTCGCCAAATAGCTCCATCTCGCTACGCCGACAATGATTGTACCCAAACTTTGGGGATACATGAGGACGTGTGGCGTCTTTTCGCCAAGGTAGGATGGACGAACTTCATGAGCCGAAGGTGGCCGACATTTAAAAAGTATACATTGGAGTTCTTGAGTACCGTGGAAGTACTTTCAAGGTGGGACCTTCGAACCATATATGATAAAATTTCATTGGGAATGTTCGTAGACAACTCTCTATGACCCAATTGAACACCATTTTCGAGGTCCCAACAAACGCTCGTACCGCCGATGCCCCATTATGATCAATACGACTTCTGAGAATGCTTGTGGAAACACCACAAACGGGGCCAATGTTGTATGCCGCGCGGACCGCAAAAGCCTCTTGATCCGGAATCCGCTTTTCGGTATATACAACGCGTGATCGCTTCCTCTCGTGTTCGCCCGAGAAAACATTGGAGGATGACGACTAAAGAACTCTATCTCCTCCGTATGGTCACCAACACCCCTACAACACCGCTGTTAATTTTGCCGAGCAAATTGAACAGATTAGCTAGGCGGGAAGGGGGCGATTTCTATAGGGGCCTCATTACCCCTATTGCCCGGCATTTCAATGTCGATTTTCGAGGCTTGAGCCTATCCCGGCAAAGACTTTTCGGGTTAATTTGGCATCGTTGCACCATATGAAGTTCATAGCGAATGAAGACAACAGATTGGTGCTTCTACAAAAGAAAGGTGCTTCATTTCCGTTGCCTAACCCACCATACACCACCGTTGATACATTGATGGACACCACCAACTTCTTAATGAACTCACGGCACACATAACCGAATTACCGAGGCTATAGAGTCGGGAAAGAGGCGCAGAGTTGAAGGTTTCTTGGATGAAGATATGGTGGAGGAGGAGGATGAGATACATGGACGCGAAATGGGGATGGAACCTCATCATCCCCAAATTGGGTATGATATACCCGAGTCCTCACACGGAGGCGATTATCCTCGACATTCTCAAAGCGGGATTGCCCCTGTCCGTCTCACAGATGGAGGACCCCATCGCGACGCCAATTTTCAAGACATGTTTTATGCGTTTGGGGGAGAACTTGAGGCGGCAAGAAGAAGAGTTGAGGCGGCAAGGAGAGGATTTAAGGCAACATAGGCTGATTTTCTCGCGTTCACGAGCGATCGAGCAGCGTTCCGAGGAGACGTGGCAAGTGCTCCAACAGCTACAAATGTGGCATATTTCTCAAGGCCACTTCCCACCACCGCCGTGATGATTGAGTATATCCCCACTTTTTGTTATTGAAATTCTATTTTTCCCCTTAGACACTATAATTTCATTCAAGTTTGGGGAGAGATAGTATTTTAATATATGAAAAGTGTGGATACAAAAAAAAAAAAAAAAAATCATGCATTTTGTGTTTTCATATAGTTGCATTAGAGCACTCTAGATTGCATTTGCATTAGAGCACGTTTATAGCTTTAGCATGTCTATTGCTTTAGTAGTGGTTAGAGAGTGTGTTGACCAAGCATGTGCAACTTGTTGTTTGTGTGTTGATTGAGAATTCATATTGTTGGGATTGGATGTCAAGTTATGGATTGATTGAGCCTTGAATAGATAACTTTGAGCATGTTGATATGAAAAACTTGGTGTGATGCTTTGAATTACATCTTGACTAGCTGTGAGCTTTGAGCCTTTACTGCTTATATCTTGTGCAGTCTTATTGTAATTTGAGTGTATCATTCATGTTGATTAAAATTCTAGAACTTGCTTGGGTATCTCAGTCAAGGCCACATGTTGTATGCGAATTGTGAAAATGATCAAAGGCCATTTTTGTTAGCCCTTCAAGCCTTTTGCTTACCTAATGATGATATTGAAATCCCTAGTTAGCCAACTTGAGCCTATTGCCTAATTTCTTGATAGCAACAATTCAAGCCTTAACTTGATATATTTGTTACCCTACACTTGAGCGTATAACATTGAGTAAAGGGAATGAATGAGGTTGAATGAGTTGGAATTGAAAAATTGGATAATTGTGCAAAATTGGTTGATGGGAACAAAAGAGGAAGAAAATGAGGAGAAAAGAAATGTTGAAAATTCATAAAAGAGTCGAAAAAAAATCGATTTTATGATGTGAGTTTTCATTGAATGAACTTGGAGGCTAGGAATTGTAATGTGAGGTGATAATGTTTACAAAAAGAAAGGGGATGGAGATAAGAAGAGTTGATGAAAATGAGAGAAGAATTTAGTAGCATATTGAGCTTTAATGTAGATGATTTATATGCTCATCGGTCTATACGCCGAGTTTGAGTCACTCTATTCATATTTTCCTACCCTAACCAAAGAGCCTTCATTATAACCAAAAGAAAAAGTCCTTTTTGATTCACAAATTGCGTACACTCACTCGTGGCGGAGATATGAGACGAATTGCAAGCCTATGGTAATTTTGCGACATCGAATTGATTTGAGCGTAAACACGTCCTATAACCTCATGAGATGAGAGTATACACTTAACTTTGAGAGTTGGATTCAGAGCATTTCACTTTGTCTTATTTGAGGCGTGTTCTTTGATTAGATATTTGAGGCTTGATTGAGTTGTACTCAAAGATTCATGACGAACAATTTGGATTTTCGTGTAGACTCTTGGTGTCGCCGTTATCTTTATCTCCCTGTTATGCTTTATCGTGATCTAAATATTGTTGATCGACGGTCAACAGCTTTAAGTTTGGGGGATTTTGATAAGTGTGAATTTTGCATGTGTTTCGATGTGTATTTCGAGCTATAATGATAAGTAAACATGCATATACTCGCGTTAAATGTTACATATTCACTCCTTGTGGAAAAGATATTACACTTTGCTTATTTTGTAGGAATTTCATGATATTTGAAGCTAATTGAATAAGAATACGAGGAAAGCAAAGTGGAAACACGGAGAATTGAGTGGATATACGAGAAGTGAAGCCTAAAAGAGCGAAAGTTGAGCGTTCACGGAAGAAACAGGGGGCACACGGGTTGGGCGTGCCTCAAGACACCACCCGTGCACCCCAGTATAAGGTTGATTGAAGGCTGCGGCAAGATGGCGCACGGGTAGCCCGTGCATGGGCGCACCACCCGTGCGCCCTACAGAGTCGAGATATCTCACCGGAGTGGCGCACGGGTAGGCCGTGCTCCGACGCACTACCCATGCGCCCTACAGAGAGTTGGGGTATTCCAGCAGGGTGGCGCACGGGTAACCCGTGCGTGGGCGCACCACCCGTGCGTTTGCGCTGGAATCCCATAATCTACCGCATTAAGCCCTAAACATGATGGGGAGTATAAAAAGGCTTTTTGGGGGGCGCACACAAAAGGAAATCGTGACATATTTTGGGATCTACAACACAAGACAAGGGTCTATTCTTGGAAGAAGACATCAAGGAGACAATCGGGTTGCATCGGAGCTTAAGGAACGGAGATATATCGAGAGATTGTCGACTTTCCTAAGTTTTTCTTGCTTCTCTTTTAGTTTCAATCTTTCATTTTAGTTGTAATGGCTTTGAACAATTTGTTTATGAGTTGTTTAGAAATCATGTGTAGCTAAACTCTTGAGATTTCCGGGTTTTGGAAGTAGATTAATGAACTCTTGTTGGATGTTTTAATCTTAGTTGAAGTTATTATCTTAAAGCCTATTTGAGTATTTTGAGCTTATTCTTGTTTTATCACTTGATCAATGATTTAACTTGTTTGATATATTGATTCATAATTCGAGAGATGAGTTTCAATATTAGATCTTGAATACTCGACACAAATATTTGCATGAATCGAGAGGTTTGTAAATATTTGTGAGGATATTTGATCTTTTACACTTTTGGGAGTTGAATGCTTCATGTTGAGTAGAGATGCTAGCATAAGTATTTCAATCTACATTTTATATGCATCTCGAGAGAGAGGATAAAATAGTTTTGTGATCGTCTTATAGGAATATTGATAATAACCTCGCTTTGATTTAATCGGACAACAAGAGGATTATTAATCGAAACCTTAACTCGAAATCCATTCCATTATCTTGATACTTCTATCATTTGTATTATCTCAATCTTGTGTTTTAGTGATTTAAATTGTCTTAATCTCAATACAACAATCATCAAATTTCGATCGTCTAACTAAAAATAAGACTATCTTGGTTCAATACTTAGCATATTAATTTATTAGTCTCCGTGGATACGACCTTGCTACCCTATTCTATAAACTACACCGTACACTTGCGGTGAAGCTAAAAATAAGGCGAACAAGTTTTTGGCGCCGTTCTTGGGACTAATACAATTATTGGTGCTAATATTGCGATAGATAGAATTGTTCTTAATTTAGACATTTTTCTTTATTATTTATTTTGTTTTTTTTTTTTTTTTGTGTGACTTGAATTCCACATTATTTGACTTGTTTATTCTAGTTTGGTCCGGGTAGTGTATGAACACGCGCTCTAAGCGGGGACTTAATACCGCTTATACCGGAAGTTGAGGCTTTGCGAGAGGATCGGTCTTGCACTAGACGAGTGAAAGACAACACAATCCGATAATGGGGATTTGAATGAGTTACCAATACCGCCAAACAATGGTGGAAACGAGTTACCGATACCGATTCAACAAAGAAGCCATTCGTGATTACTTTCGACCACAAACGAATCGTAATTACGGTGGTATTGCCCATATTCCCATCAATGCCAACAACTTCGAGCTCAAACCGCACTAATCAATATGGTGCAACAAAATCGATTTGGGGTTTGCAAATGTAAGATCCTAACTCTCACCTTGCGCATTTTATCCAAATATGCAATACGATCAAGATGAACGAGTCTCGGATGACGCCATAAGAATGCGCTGTTCCCATTCTCTTTACGGGATAAGGCGAGAAATTGGTTGGGTACTTTGACGCAGCGTGTAAGCACATGGGACGAACCGAGCCAAAAGTTCTTGTTTAAATTCTTTCCACAAGCAAAACTTTGCAGCTCAAAAGCGAGATCACTCAATTCCGACAGTTCGACTCGAGCCTTTGTACGAGGCTTGGGAAAGGTTTCGGGATTTATTACGTAGATGTCCGCAACATGGGTTTCCGTGAGGATCAACAGCTTATGTTTCTTCTACAATGGTTTAATGGGACAGACTAGAGCATTTGTAGATGCCGCAATGAGGAGCATTGCTTTGCAAGGTTTCCACAAGATGCCTTAAATCTTCTTGAGGAAATGGCCATGAACAATTACCAATGGCCATCCAAAGATCCAATGTACAACGAGTAGCCGAAATCTCGATTCGCACCTTATCAAAATATTGTCGGCACAAGTAGCGGCTTTGACAACTCAATTGAATGTATTTACTGAAGGGGCGGAAGCGAGCACGAGCACGGGTAGCGAAGCTCTTCTATATCCGATGGAAGAGGTAAATTATGTGAATAACCGGAATTTCAACAATTTCCTGAATAATTCAAACCCAACGCACTACCATCCAGGGTTGAGAAATCATGAAAATTTCTCCTATGCGAATACAAAGAATGTGTTACAACCTCCGCCGGGCTTTAATGCTTCGAGTGGAGGCGGTAATAGAGGAAGCAAATCGTCGTTGGAAGATATACTCACCTCTTTCATAAATCAATCTAGTGCTTTCATGAATGAGACGAGGAGCCGCCTCGATAAGCAAGACCTTCGGATGGATAAATTAGAACAACAAATGGTAAGCTCAATAAAGAATCTGGAAACTCGAGAGAGAGGATAAAATAGTTTTGTGATCGTCTTATAGGAATATTGATAATAACCTTGGCTTTGATTTAATCGGACAACAAGAGGATTATTAATCGAAACCTTAACTCGGAAATCCATTCCATTATCTTGATACTTCTATCATTTGTATTATCTCAATCTTGTGTTTTAGTGATTTAAATTGTCTTAATCTCAATACAACAATCATCAAATTTCGATCGTCTAACTAAAAATAAGACTATCTTGGTTCAATACTTAGCATATTAATTTATTAGTCTCCGTGGATACGACCTTGCTACCCTATTCTATAAACTACACCGTACACTTGCGGTGAAGCTAAAAAATAAGGCGAACATACATCAAACCAAAAATCAAACTTAGGTTAAGAAGTGAAGAGGATGAGCTAGAAATATCAAAATGGATTGAAGAAGAAAATTCCTTACCTTGTAGTAGTGATAGTTTCGAAAATAAAGAAGTAAGAAGAGTTCTTGTGTTTTTTGTTAAGTGTTTGAAGAAAGAAGAAAGTGTTTGAAGATATGAAGAAAGTATTCTTGAAGATATGAAGAAAGTGTGTTTGAAGTTATGAAGAAATGTTTGAAGATATGAAGAAGGTGTGTTTGAAGATATGAAGAAATGTTTGATGATATGAAGAAGGTGAACTTATGCTTAGAGAAAATGTTGGAGGATTTTTGGAGAGAAGTTGGAGAGAAGATTTGTGTTTTTTTTTTTTTTTTTGGTTAAATGATGAGTTAGGATAATAATTGGGGAAGTTAGGACATAAACTAATAGCTAGGTTACTTTCTTAGGGACAATTGGCCAAAAGCTAGGTTTTAGGGAGAAATTTAAAATTTGTTGAGTTGACTAATGGGGTAGTGGGATTTGTAGAGAAAATCTTTAATTGTAGGCTTGCAAGACATAAAATAAAATAAAAATAAAATTATCAAAATTTTATTTATTATTTTTGTCCAATAATAATTTAGTTGGGAGATACAAAATGATAAAATAGTGATAGAAGAAAAATTGAGTTATTTTCCCCATTTAAAGTGGTAATTTCGAAAATTAGGGAAAAAATATTTGGTTTCTTTTCTTTATAAAATTGAGGGAAAAATAAAATAAAATGTATATATATCCATAATTAAATATTTAGAAATTTAAAATAAAGATGTGAAATAAGAAATGTGTAATCGAAAAATAAATTGGAAGTTGGTTGGGATGAATTATAGAATAAGATGAAATATTCGGATAAGGGTCGGAATATACTCCTAAATTATCGAGGATCCAAAAATTCTAAAGTTGTAGTCAACCGACCAAGTATTAGTACTAGAGGAAAATATAAAATCATTATGCTCGAAAATAAGGGAGACATAACTGAGATTGGAAGAAATAAATAAAAGTCGTGTCGCGTTTCATTAATAATAGGTTTGTGATACATAGCCGAATAAATAATTACTACATAACACCGTATCTCACGTTGTTAAAATTCGGGATCTCACAGATATACTATAACACAAGTGTATGATCACAAATGGGCCTTGGATCGGACCGACTCCTTGGGCTCGGGTTCCGGTTCACTTAGTTTTGTCACTTGAAAATGGGCTTGACCCAAATTCAAGTAATTGTTAGGCTTGATGAATCTAGACATTGGAGATGTCTAGGTTCATATGTCTATGAATGTAGACATTGGAGGTGCCGAGGTTGATGTGTCTTTTGGAGTTTGTAACTCCTCAACTGGTGGTCATTATAAGGGGTTTGTAACTTATGGGAGTTACATGTGGTTTAATGCCCACTCTCTTATATTTAATTCCCTTCATGTGTTGGAAATGATGGCCTATATAAGTTTAGGCGTTTTGCTGTATTGAGGGGGTTAGAAGGAAAATATGAAGTCAGTATACAAAGAAAAATCGAATATCTCTGCATATTCTTCAAGTGTCAGTGACAGTATTGTTGTAACATTTCGAAGAACACTTTGCAAGGACATTTTGGAGTTTGTAACTCCTCAACTGGTGGTCATTATAAGGGGTTTGTAACTTATGGGAGTTACATGTGGTTTAATGCCCACTCTCTTATCTTTAATTTCCTTCATGTGTTGGAAATGATGGCCTATATAAGTTTAGGCGTTTTGCTGTATTGAGGGGGTTAGAAGGAAGAGATGAAGTCGGTATACAAAGAAAAATCGAATATCTCTGCATATTCTTCAAGTGTCAGTGACAGTACTGTTGTAACATTTCGAAGAACACTTTGCAAGGACATTTCCTTCTACATTCGTGTCCAGGAACCAGTTCTCACTCCTTCAAGTTCGAAAGGTATTTTTGTGTCAGTTGTGCTACTGTACACAAAAAAGGTAAAGTTGTTTTATCTTTGGGGACATTACGTCGTACCGTGAGCACCAGCCGGGACGTATTTGTCTTGCGGAAAAAGGTCTTCCTCGACTTGGCTTGTAAAGTTATGTCAGATTCATGCTTCTGGAGTTGGAATCCATTCAAGACTTGTAATAGTTAAATTTTACTTTTATTGCAATTTTATGTTTCTACTTTGTAAGTCATCTTGAAGGCTTTTCTCGCTGATGTAACCATTGTAAATTTCCAAAAAAAAAGGAAAGGTGTTCTTTATATAATCGGGTAGGAAAGTTCCCAATTAGGATAGAAGTGTTATAATTTATTATCAGTTTCAGCCCTTTAATATTTTTCAAAAGCGCTAATAATGTGACACAGTCGTAAATGATTTTTTGAGATGAATAAAATCACGCCATGATAGTGTTTTTCCCGAAAAAAAAAAGATGGAAGTTAGCTCTATTGTTATTCTTTTATTAAATATTTTTATGTCTTTCTTTTGAAGGGCTTTGTTCAAAGCTTATTGAAAGTATGAAATTTTGTTTTTCTTCTCGTCTCTATGCTTATTCATTGCTTATGCGCTTAGTTTTTACACAATGACCTCATGAAATTGTAATCTACATGCGTTTTGATGGTTTGCATATTTCCACTAACACGTCCTTTGACCACTTCAACTATATTTGAATCCCATATTTCCTTGAATTTTAACTCGAGAAATGGTGCACCTTTCCTGTGGATTTTAACTTGAGAAATTTGTGCATTTACGTGAATTTTAGCTTGATAAATAGCAAGTAAAGGACGGAGTTTCACGGCAATAAATTGCTAGTTTGCCTTAATCTCAAAAGACATGCACATAGTTGTCAATTCAACATTAATTAACAAGTTCTAATTAACGAGACTTATCTCGATTATACTGAGAAATCTCATTCTTACAGTAGAACTAACATATTTTTACTCTACAAACTGACTCTAATCGAAATCAATAGCTATTAGTTGTTATGTCGCATGTTTTAATATTTCTAAGAATTTTCTGTGAACTTTTTTTCTGTTGATTATGAGTTAATTAACAAAAATAAAAAGTGTGTGTACCCGTCCTATTTGTTTTTATCGTATTTAATTACACCTCGATAGAGGGTATTCGTATATGTTTTTTTTTTTTTTTGAGTGAATATTCGTATATGTTTTTCCTTTTGATAATTAGGTCTAAACTCAAGGTAGATATGATAAATATATAATTTGTTCAGAATATTTAGAATATGGTGTTGATCATAAATGTTTTTTTTAATTATTCATTTGTTTTTGTATTATCTTTTTTGGGATGGGGCATGGATTTTGCAGAGTGATTGTTCTACAGGTTTCATTTTAGGGCAAAATACATTATATCCCCTGAACTTGATCTAATGTACCAAATACCCTTCTTAACTTGACTATATAACACTCACCCCCCTCAATCAAAGTATGAGGACAAAATTACCCTTAATAACAATTATTTTTAGCATGTTTTAATAATTATTTGTCCCTATGCTACTTACATTACCGTTGGAAGCATTTAATCTATATATATTGACCTATCTTCTCCTCTCTCATTTTTGCCTTTGTATTTGCTGGGTTACAGTTGAGAGATATTGGTCGTTTATTTTGTTCCGTTGAATCCTGGGGGATTACGAAAATAAATCCTTTAGGACAGTGCAACTCGTGCACGCCTCGGAGATTAATTTGGTCATTCAAGCTCTGTACGAAAATATTTTGCTAACAATATATGCCTTTATCAATTGGATTATAATTCGAGTACAATCTTGCATGTAGGATATCATACCGCATATAAACAACCATCGTCAGACCAATAACATGTGGACAAATGCAAGAAGGGCGGCAAAGCAGAAGACTGAAGAAAGGATATCTCAAGAGAAAAAGGCAAGCAAACTTGCAAAGAACAAGGCTAAAGCCAACAAAGGTCAAGGAAATTAGATACTTCCTACATATTCTACTTGTTTTTTATGCTCTTTTCGTGGTGATTTGTTAAATTGAACTAGCCCAAAAGCTGTTTGTGCAATGTGCATAAAAATAACAGCTCTTTTTTCTAAAAACTGTGTAGTGAATTACTCAAAGACTTCTGTTGATGAGCATAGTTAACTCTTGACCCCATACTAAAATGGTAATATTGCTTATTTTTTATACTGTGTTCACTACAGATTCTGCTTGTTTTTTATGCTTGAATTGAATCCAGCACACTACAACTCAATACGAAAATTAAAATAGATTGATATAATTAGACATACAACACAACTGGTTTAGCAAACGCCTGAATATTTGCACACCTACTCCCCTTTTTATGCTTATTTGAAATATATTCGAATATATATGAATCAATTTAAATATTTGTATTCAAATATTGTTGGAAGATAATGTGTTTTCTTCATTGTTTTCAAATTTTGATTTACTGCAAAATCATTAACACTTATTTATAGTAAGACAACTCTTCTAACCAAATGACTAAGATTTATTTGATCTAATAGTTACATTCTATTCACCCCTTCACTAGAATAGTCTAGCAAAATATGTAATATATTAAAATTTTCTACAATTTTTCTTCTCCAAATTTTCAGCAAAAATAGAGAAAATGGTATGTGCATGTATTTTATAATTTTTAAAAATATTTTTGAATATCCATAAAAAAAAATGTAGGCGCCAATTAAAAGGACGCATACACTTAATATTGTCAATAATTCCCAAATTACCCCAAGAACCCAATTCTTTGTGAAAAACACAATATTTTGTTAAATTAGCCTAAAAATGAGTAGATATTTTTTATCCTAATCGTGATTGATTGACAGTCCGACATGATTTCTGCTTTTTTTTATTTATTCTCCAGTCGTGGATTGAGAATACGATTGGAACCCGACTCATCTTGAGTCTTTTTTGTTAAAGCATGAATAATCTTTAATTAATTTGTTTGTTTTAGGAAGATAATAAGTTGTTTTATGTACTTATTTATGATTTATTGTTTAATTGCCTGTTTAATTATACTCACATTAAATAATTTATTTTTTATTAATATATAGTCCATGCAATGCACGGGTGGGATACTAGTGAAGAGTATGGATGGCGACGGGACGGGTAGACGCGGGTACCCACCCGCCCAGACCCTAATGGGACGGGTATGGGTACTCTTTTTTGAATTTGGGACGGATATGAAATGAGAAATTACTACCCATTGATATACAAGTAGGGTGCGATTTTACCCCTTAGTAACTTTCATTAATTTTTTTCATCTAACATTATATATTTCTTCATAGAAGTCCAACATAATTTTTTTTAATACAAAGAAGATTACACCCTTTTCATCTAACATTATATATTCCAGCAAAGTGTATTAAAAAAAAAAAAGAACCTTAAACAGATGAGAAAAAACAACCAGGTAAAGAAATCAGTAAATCAATAGAAAGATGAGTGCTAAAGAAATAATCTACTAAATAATCTACATGGTTTAAGTTATTTCAAGAAATGCAACTGATTTAAGGTATTCTTATACCACAAAAGATAAATTCGGCCTTTTTTACCAGATGCAGACTTTTGTCTCTACCCCCTAGTATATATGCATGTGAATTTGGATAGTTTCTGGTTACTTTGATTGAGAGAAGGGATGGATAATGAAAAAGAGAAAGGGCTAAAGAAAGGGAAATTTCAAGTTGAGATTTGAGATTTTTATAAGCATGGCGGCGGAGTGTGGTTGGGGAAGCTTAGCCACGGCGGTTCTTGAGGGCATTTTTCCTGAATTTGGAAAGAAACAGTGTACTGAAAAATAAAAAATAATTCTTATTCCACAAAAATAAACAATGTCGTAGATTCATTAGTGTACTTTTCAACTAAATATTATCAGTTTTATTACCGTGAAAACATATATTTATAAAGCAAGAGTGATACTTTTTTTTAATAAAATGTGATAATTTTAAACAAGATTTTAAATAATTTTGTAAATAAATAATATTTGCTACTTCGAAAATGTATACTTTTAAAAAATAAAATTTATATTTTTGTACTAAAACACGATACTTTTGCACAAGGGTATATAGATTTGTGCGAGTAAATAATATTAGTTACATTAAATTTATACTTTTAGAGTAAAAAGTGATATTCTTCGAGACAAAACTAATACCTTTTAATTATTATCATACCGCTTGTTAGTCTAATATTTATGAAAATGCCACAAGTCTTGTGGGTTGGGTCACGAGTCATGGGGGATACTATCTCACATAATGTGACCCATGAGATGGTATGATATGAGTGTCTCTATTCATCAAATCCGATCAACAGGGAATCCATGGGTCGACAAAAAGTCAATAGCCCATCAAAATTTGTGCGGTATTACTTTTTAAGAGAAAAGTAATGCTTTTAAGACAAGTAAATACTTTTGAACAAAAAAATAATACTTTAATTTGAAACATGTAATACTTTTGATTAAAAGAAAGTAACAGACGTTGTTAAATATGGTGCTAAAGATGATGAAAATGGACAATGAGTCCACAATAGTGGCTGGCGGCTAGAAAATTAACATGATTCTAAGGAATAAGTGATAGTTTTTTATTCAACGTTGTAATACTTTGGAGTTCAACATATAATATGTTTCCACTTAAACGTGTAATTATCTTTTCACTTAAACGTATAATACTTTTTAATTTAATGTGTAACACTTTTCACCTAAACGTGTAATACTTTGAAGCATCGGAATTTATTCCTACAATACATTTCATTTATATATAACAAAATTAATATCTACAGTTTTAAATAAATAGTAATACTTTTATGGGTAATAAGTAATATTTTTGAAGTATAATCATGACATATTAACAAAAGCATACATGTACAGGTCAAATGTAATATTTTCAAACATTATAACGTATTTCATCATTTAGACGTCAAAACTATTACACAACACATCAACCGCACACATAATCATCAAGTTCATGTACACTTAGACTCATTACAACCTATTTGAACAACACACATTCCATTTATACATAAAAAATTGACATTTTTTGAATAGTTAATATTTTATGAGTAAATAGTAATAGTTTGAATAAGTTATACTTCTAAAGCACATTAACATCATCGTCCTCTCTTCGTCCTTTTTATCATAGTAATAATACTTCTATTTGTACTTCACATTATCATCTTCTCTAGGTTTAAGGACACCGACAAAACTTGCATTTCCTGAACTCACATCGTGTTTCTTTTGAATCTTCAAAATAAAAAAAATAAAAAAAAAAAAAACTGAGTTCTCAAAAGAAAATTCAGGTGACAAAATTACCCCTCTTCAAAGTGGGCTTACTGAGTTTTACAACAACCATGTGTCTATGCAATTAAAAGAAAAAACGGGGCAATGGAATTGGGTCACGGGTCGCAAGAGATCTGTCTCACGAAATGCGACCCATAAGACCGTCTTTTATGAGTTTTGCCACTAGTGAATCATTAAAAGAAAAAAGTTTAGAAGCACCGTTAAAGGGGGACTTCCATCAGCACCTCTTTTGCTACATTATCATCTTTTTTCGCACATTTAGCCTAGCACTGTGAGGTCGTGATTTATGGCTAGGCTGGAACCCTCCCACTAAATTCAATATATCTAGCAACTCATGCAATATTAATTTAGTACCGCATAATTTTGGCCATCATTGACATCGTTTGGATATTCTATAGGAATTCACCACGGTGTCTTTGATTTAAGTGCATAACCTCTATATTGATTATTTCTAAGTACCAAATTAATTATGTCACCTATGGGGTGATCATAATTAATTAAAACTTAAAAATTGATCACCATAAAAATGGACCCAATCTAGTAACCGAAACAATGTAACCCTCCTATAGGGATACCTATAACATTGGCACGAGGCAAACATATATTCTTACTAATGGGCTAATAGAGGAGACCGTGGGCTCACTAAAATAGTGCACCCTCTGTCACTTAATATTTTTAACTATTGGGTTTTTAGAAAAATTAATAATTCCCAACCAAGTTTAAAAAAAATTGGTCCAATTATTAATCACAACATAAATTTTCTATTCTAATTAAAAATTAGAAAAGAAAATAAAAACTATGCATGACAATATAGTACCTAGAGCGGTGTACATGCGATCTATATGGCATGTTATACAAATGACATTTAATTCATAAAATAATTAAAGCAATAAAAGCAATAATTAAAAACAAGAACAAATTTATGGCCCATCCTAGACACAAAATTACAAATTAATCAAAGTCCAATTGAGCCACAACCCGGCCCAATTCTTCAATTTCCATTTGCAAGAGTGTCCAATCCATACCTTGAAGCCTTTCAAAACAAACAGCAACTCATTTCCACCATTCAGCCCAATGAAGTAGGAGGCCCAAGTACTTCAACAATTTGAATTTGTCTGCAGCCCAACAAATGAAATGCCCAGATTAACCCTTCCAAGTCTTTTTTTTAATGTCAATCTGGAAAATGCAGAAACGCAACGGGCTTTTTTCTTCTTCCTCGTACGCCGCCGTCCGCTTAGGTCACCGCAGCACCATCTAATGGAGAGGGGAACGCCACCGTGAATAGTCGTCTTGGAGCGAGCACATAGCCACGGTACACCACGTTCCTGCCGTCGTCCTCTGCAAAAGCTCCGAAACATCGGGCCACCGCACACCGGGCTTTCCCCACGGCTTCATCTGCGGCGATTTTTGTCGCGGATGGCAGCGGAAGCGCCCATGCCAAACGAGAGGGCCTCTGACCCACGCTTGCTGCAGCTTTTCATCTTCAATGGTGGATTTCCAGAAAATGCATCAAAGTCCTCCAATTCTTGAAGAAGGTGCAAACAGGTCCTCAAGGTTTTATTTCAGAGAACCCCAAAATTTCTGAATCTTTGATATCGGCCACAGAAACAATTACACAAAAGAAATCCTAATTTCTACGTGCAATAATTCAAAATCAAAAGGGAAATTATGGAGACGTAATCCACCCCTTTTGTTACAAGACTCGAAAATACAAATACAGATTTCACAATCAAAACTAGGGCCATAAATTGTTCAACAATTAAAACTCATTCAATCCAATAACAAAATAAATCACATAACCCTAACACCGCTCAACTAACATATGCATAAACAAATTAATCAATTCAAAATACGCAAAATAATAACAAAACCTAGGCTCTGATACCAATTGTTAGCCGGAACGGAATTGCTCAATCACAAAAATCGATTTTATGTGATTCGAGCAATCCGGAATAGGATCTTGAATCATAACGCGTATTAACATGAATTAATTAATTTATACAAACAAGAAAGAATTGAGATTACCCTTGTAGCGTGCTTTCAAAAATCTTCTGCAAAATTCCATGCTCCAAACCCTCAGCGCTTCTTCTGTTGTTCTCAAGAACTCAAGAATGCGATCAAAATCTCTCTTGTGTGTGTGGGCGACAAAATGATCGATAGATGTTATTAAGTAGGAAGAAGAAATAATTAACTATGGAAACTTTTGCCAAAAGGAAAGTATTACTTTAGGTAATATTCGATTGGCAAATCAAATCATATTGATTGGCAAATCATATGATTTATCTCCTTTCCAAAATTATCTCAATCACCCACTTAATTAAATACATCGCATTAATAAATTATAACTCTTATAATTTATTCCTTCTTTTTCTAGAGCCACCAAAGGGGACTGATCGAACCCAATTAGACTAAGCTCCAATAAATTAATTTCGATCCAATCAACTCTTGATCAATAAAAATAATTTATTAATCTTATTCCATTCCACTAAAGGGATAAGATTTCACTCTTAATCTAATTGAAATTATCAAGCCAATAATTAAATCCTCTGATTTGTCGATCTTACATGTCACCTCCGTTGATCAACTAAATATCAGAAATAGAATAAATGATCAAAATTCATTTTCTAATATTTATAAATCTCAATCCTCATCTTCTATCTGATAGTCTTATATGATTGACATCACATCATGAATTCAACAACAAATGTCGAATTACTGAGCTCAGATTGTATTGTCTATTAAAAGAACACATGAGATCATGATCATGCCTATTAAATAGGTGACGGATTCCATATTGTGAATATATGTTCCTTGTTATTTCACTTTAATTCCCAAAGCATCGAGATATTGATTATCAATTTAATCTCACTCATTGATGCCTCAAAGAACTTCAAGTTAGTAATCAAAGTTCATTATCAACTCAGGATTAAGGTGTCATGTACGATAATCAAGTGAAATTAAATATCTATTGGTCAATTAAATATTTAATTTCACGTGGTCCAGTCCAATACATTTAGAAAATGTATTAACAATTTTACTACCAAAGTCAAGATAAACTTCAATAAAATTGAGGCGATCTTATCAAAATAAATTGTCGATATTTATTTACCGATCGTGGACTTTGATTCTTTGAATTGAATTATAAATTGAATCTTTCTGTATTTAACA
The DNA here is from genome assembly GCA_016081115.2 of Rehmannia glutinosa. Classification (NCBI taxonomy): domain Eukaryota; kingdom Viridiplantae; phylum Streptophyta; class Magnoliopsida; order Lamiales; family Orobanchaceae; genus Rehmannia; species Rehmannia glutinosa. Next base: position 9,918,909 of record CM071928.1, read on the forward strand.
ACTTAAACACTCAATTTATAATGTCAAACAATTCATGGACATATACAAACTCAATATATATGAAAATAATATTTTATTCAAAATGTCAATTACATAGTAATTTACTCGTAGGCACAATACTACCAACAAAATCTAACGGGGTCATTGCTATGTACACAAGATAGTAACCAAGAGGGTGGGGTTTATTTTTGCTTGATACTAATAGATAAATTGGTATTTTTAATTTTTTGTAGGGTATAAAAATATGATATTTAATAAATATATATAGAACAAATTATATTAATTATGAAAAATTTTGAAGTAGAGTCGGTCACTCGACATACTTTTTGGAAGTAGAAGTCGCACTTACTAACTACTAACGAAATGCATATCGTCCTAAAAGTTGCAAAAGTGACATTGTATTTTCCTTTTTTCCTAACGATAGTTTTTTATTAGAACAACTCAAGAAGGGGACTATAACAATAATCGTAACCAACTGGCTATGGGCCGACTTGACTTACTGAAATAAGGAAGAAATTAGAAGACCAATTCAAATTCAAATAACAATCCAAAACTAAACTACTCCCACACTATGAGACTTCAGCACTTCTCAAAGGAGACTGCAAAAACACGGAACACTCGGGCACGAGCAACCATCACACACTGCAAGACATACATAACTGACCCGTCTACGGATTTCGCCCTTCAACTGAAAAAGAAAACAAAAAAAAAGAAAAATAAAAAAAAACAAAACAACAACCTAGCAATCCAACTAAAAGGCGAGAAAAAAGATATGACAAAATAAAAATAACACCATACGAAGAAAAAGGGGTCTCTCCCTTCCCCAAATCCACAGCCACACCCTGACACTAGAGGTGTCAAAAGACTGGGTCGGGCCGGGCCGAGCCCACCGAGCTTTTCGAAAAATCGGGTCGGGCCGGGTCAAACAGTACCCCAGGCCATAAAATTGGGGAACCAAGCCCGGCCTAAAAATGAAAAATACATTGGAAAAGTCGGGCTTTTCGGCCTAGCCCGTCGGGCCGGGCCGATCGGGCCGGGCTTTTGAGGTCCGGCTTTTTTCGGGCCTTAAAAAATAGAGCCCAGTCCACTAGAAAACCGGGTTGGTTCGGGCCGGCCCGTCGGGCCGGGCCGGAATTGACAGCTCTACCTGACACCACCACTTCCCACAAATTTGCCACTGTAGCACAGTTGACCGGCCACCACGAATAAACACTGCAAAGCCCGGATCTTGAATCAGAGAAAAAAAACATCGTATGGGGGATTTTGGTCGAACCGGCCTTCGTGGCGGTGCATCAACCTGATCAAAAATTTGTGGATGCAATTATGGCTTCCAATCTCATAAGGGAAGAAAACAACTTGGGAGGGGAGAGGGGGATGGGCGGCTGGTTGGGGAGGGAAAAATATAAAAGGAATTAAATTTTTGGGTTTTTTAGAGAGAAGTGGGAGAAAAAAGATAGAATAACACTGCCTTTTAACATACCAAACTTTGTGATATTGTGATTGTCCAACTTTTGCATATTTTGTATGGGCAGTTGGGGTGGCAATTTGAGGCACGATACGATAGCACGGCATGAAATTATAGGGTTTGGGCCAAGTGTTATCGGGTTCGGGCTGTTATCGGGCCAACCCGATAAGAACGATAACAAATTGGGTCCATATCGGGCAACCCGATAAGCCCGTTAAACCCGATAAGACCCGATAACACAAATAATAATTTTTTTACACAATTTTTTCTCATTCTAACTTCCTTAGGGGCTTTATATGTGATAAATATTTGAAGAAAAAAATAATATTATACTATATTAGTAAATGGCTTAACGAGTCAAATGCTCTAAATTGTCCAAATGAGCCAAAAATTAATAATAATTAATTAAAAAATATAAATAAATTTGCTTATCGGGCTTAACGGGCCGTGTCTGGCTATCGGGTTTTTATTGTGTCGTGTTCGGGTTACCATTTTCGGCCCATTAAGCTTATCGGGCCGTGTTCGGGTTAGTGCTTATCGGGTCGTGCTCTTATCGGGCCGGTCCGATAACGGCACGGCCCGCCCAATTTGCCACCCCTAATGGGCAGCCTTGGTTCCAAACGATTGTTGGGGCTTGTTTTTAGTGGAAAGAACCAGAACATGAGTTGTTGGTTAGGGTAGTTTAGACATTTGACCTCATTATCGTACACAATCAATAATACCAAACAAAAAATTCTACAACATGCCTTAAAAATAAATACCTTAATCGCGAACCCCAAACATAATATTATACAATACTATCTATGAACAATACCTTTTTATCATATTCCAATATTTTATCCAATTCCATCAATAAAACTAAATGAGCTCCTTTCAATTTCATTGCGTCAAATGTTGGTCTCGACATTGATCTTTTGGTAACAGTCATCAAATAATGGGAGTGTTTGCAATCACTAAAAAAATGATTCTCATGTTTTAGCATAAAAAAGCACGTTTTAGTATTTGCAAGTGATAACTTATGCTTTTGATTCTACTTTATATAATCAAAATCTAAAAGTAGTGAGATAGGTATTTTAGATTTCCGGTTCTGCTCTTGGTTTGACTTTTACAAATAAATAAGCACTTTTACAACTTTTTTACCAAACACTCTGAACTTCTAAATCTCAATTTCTAATTTTATTTTCAAACACTACCAACTTCTGATTATCAATTACTTCTACTTTTGAACAGATTAGGGGATTTGGGCCATTTGGCTCTTGAAGTCATTAAATGAGCCTATTATACATGATTCTGGACCTTTTAATTTTTAAGTTATGTATTATTGAATTTGGGCTCTTAATATTTGACTTAGGGTCTATTTAGCTTTGTGATCCTAAATTAAAATAAGAAATAAAGAATATGGTTACCGATCAAAAAGAAATAAAGAATATGGTTTGGACTCACCTTAAATTAAATAAAATATTTTTTTATTTTATTTGTCTAATATTTCAAATGAATTAATAGAAGCAATATGTTTCCAAAGGAACCTCTATTGTGTAAAATTAATTTATTTTGGAATATTAAGATGTATATATTTGTTGTTTATGCAAATAATGATCATCCCAAAGGAAAATTATTATTTGGTCGAATAACAAATGTACTTGGGGTAATAAATATGTCATGATTATTTGGTTTTCCATGTGAACAATAAGTCGGTCCAAAGAAAGACTTGTTGTTTGACAGGACTTACAGTCAATATTTGATTACTACATGAGAGTACCACTTACAGTTGATATTGTCCAAAGACTGAATATCAATGTTGTGTTAGGTATCTTGTATAGAGTCCACCATTTATTTTTGTCATGCATATATGTTTTTTTTATTATGGTATGATATGGATATTAGTTTTGTTCAATTCATGTGCTGATGAGCGGCACAAACTTTAAGAACTGGAAAGAGAACGTCATGATTGTTCTTGGTTGTATGGATCTTGACCTTGTGCTTTGGACAGAACGACCTCTTACTCTCACTGATGAAAGTTTCCCTAAGTCCAAAAGGGACTTAGAGAGGTCGGATAGTTCTAACCGCATAAGTCTCATGATCATGAAATGTTCCATTATAGAAACCTTCAGGGGTGTTATGTCTGGGGAGGATAATGCCAAGCAGTTCCTTGAAGACATTGAAATGCATTTTCCTAAAAACGAAAAGGTGAAACAAGTATGCTTCTGGTTAATCTTGTTTCAATGAGATATAAAGCAAAATGGAACATAATGGAGTACATCATGGAGATTCTAATTTCGTTGCGAAGCTAAAGGCACTAAAGTTAGAGCTATCTGAGGATTTGCTCGTGCATTTAGTTTTGATATCTCTTACTGCACAGTTAGAGATGTTAAACGGTCTTGGGCTCGTAGGCCAGCCCATTTAGCCCGGAAATTTAACAAGGTTAGGGCCAAATTTTCCTGGCCCGGACCGGTTAAACCGCGAGCTAAATGGGCCAGCCTGGTTTTTTTTTTTTAAATGATGGCGTGTTAGTCTGAAGAGGATATTGTGTGAGTCTGAAGAGGATATTGGTGCAAGATTTGTTAATCCTGAGAGTGATGATGACGTGCGATCGTTTGAGAGTCTTGGGACAGAAAGTAAAGAACAGAAAGAAGCAACATATGGTGATTTGCTTATTGAAGGTATAAAATGAAAGATTGATTACATAAGTAAATACGAACCACAATGGTGTATTTGTAATATATATCGTATTTGTAATTTTGAAAGATAATTGGATTTTTCGATAATTAGGCCAAACTTCAATTACTCCTAAATGAATTTTTGTTACCACTCAAATAAAAAATAGAAGGTTGTTGAATTAAGGGATAACAAAACTTACTAAACATTTTCTAAGAAAGATATTTTTATAGCGACTTCAAATGTGATCAAATTTTTTTTTTAAAGGAAAAAATGTGATCAATTATGATGACTTAAAATGTTATAAATTTATATCCCTATAATAAATACAATATTGTAGTCTAAATAGTTTAAACACTTCATGACTTGAAATGTGACAAATAATTGAAACTTTATGCAAATAATCATAAAGATGAATTTGTTGCATTTTGAGATTCCAACTCCTCTCACACACAAATATTGAACATCAAATCACATTTTATCATTCTTTACATTTATTTATTTTACAAAAGTCAAAATGTATTAAACAAATATTTTTTTATATGGGTGTGTATCATTCTGCATTGTAGTTTGTTGTTTCCATTTTCATTTTAGAAATGAGTTTTACTTGCACATATTTTTGTTTCAACTTTTATTACAGTAAGTATCTTACTAATGTCTCAAAGCCTTTGACGATAATGATGATGCTTGAATTGTATTTGAATTTGTGTATTTTGAATTTTAAGACTTTTATCCTTGTAATGCAACATAAAAAAATTGTATAATTTAGTTTTGCATATTTAGTTTGAATGTTATATTATTATACATGCTTTAGCTTAAAAGTTAGATTAAAAAAATATTTTTTTTGGGCTTGTAGCCCGATAGTGGCCTGTTTAGCCCGAAGCCCACTAGGATTAGAGTTAGGTTCGCAATATGCTAGCCCGTTTAACAGTGGCCCATTTATTCCGAAGCATGTTAGGGCTAGGGTCAGCCCGTTTATAGGGATGGCAAAATCCTTGTGGGGAACCATCCCCATTGGTACCCGAATAAATTGGGACGGGGAATCCCCGATTAATTTGGGGATGGGAGCATGGATGAGAATTTCCCGCTTTTCTGAAACCGGGAATAGGACGGGGATGGTATTTATATCCCACTTCCCGGTCCCTGCCCCCGATTAGATGGAATAGGAATTTCCCGTCCCCGTCCCCGTTCATCGAAATATATATTTATATATATGCATATATATTATTAATATTAATTATGTTTATATTTTTTATTTTTTATTTTATTAAGTTGTAAAATTAAACCCTAAAAATTATGTGTTTTATATTGTAATGATTTTTAATTTTTTAAATTAAAAGACTTTGTACTTTCAAATATATTGTATTTAACTCAATTTGTTAAAATATTTTATATTGTGGAGTTATTATAAGATTATCTAGTGATTCATGATATTTTATATATTTTAAATTGTTAAATATTTTTAAGTAAAAATTATTTTTTTATTAATAAATACAAAACGGGGACCCCGAATCCCTGCGGGGACCCCAGTCCCCGAGCGGGGATTCCCCATCCCCGTACCAGATGCCCAAAACGAGAAATGGTATGGGGATGATATTTGAAATGGGATTCGGGGACGGGGATGGTATACCCATATCCGCCCCATCCCCACTCATTGTCATCCGTACCCGTTTAACATCTCTATGCACAGTACAATTAGTTCAAAGTGAGTTACAAAACCCAAAAGAACTCTTAATTAGCTCATTTCTCACTGTGTGCAAGAAGAAGAAAGGATTAAGCGGGAGAGGACTGAGAGTGCCCACTTGGCAGTTGCCCTCAGGATAAGAAAAGGAACAAGGAAACTGCAGTTGGGACATCACAACCACCTGTAAAAGTGCAAAAGAAACAAGATTCGACAATTTCCTGTTACTTTTGTAGGAAGCCTGGGCACATGAAAAATAATTGTCCCAAATACCTTCAGTGGCGTATCAAGAAAGATAAGCTTCTCAGTTTGGTTTTTTCTGAGGTTAATTTAAGTTTTGTACCTAGACACACTTGGTGGATAGATTCAAGTGCTACTACTCATATAATTGTGTCTATGCAAGGTTGCATGTGGAGTATAAAAAATCTTCATCTTATCACATCTTCCAATAACAAAATTCAAAACAACATTCTAAACAAACAATTTTCAAATTTTCACAATATAAATTCTACATAATTTTTATGGCCAAACATATTTTTACTTTTACACAATTTTCAGTAAAAAGTTGAGATTTTATCTTAATGGGATGTAAATTGACTTTTCTCATTGGAATTGGAATCATAAAACCCCAAACCTTTTCTCAACTCCTCATTTCAACCAACCACTCCTGTCTAGTCTCCACTATGGGCATCAATTTGTGAAACGACACGAACCTAATACGAATTTAGCAGGTACAGGTACAATCCTTAATAGGTTCAAGTCAAAATCGGGTCGGACATGGCTAACACGAAAATAAATAGGTCAAGTCAGGTCAACCCACGGGTCAACACGATTGACCTATGTAACCCATTTAATTTTATAGTGATATATTATTTTAGTGATATATTATTTTAATATATTTTGATGTTTTAGTTGGTTATATGATTATGGAAAAATTATTAAATGTATTTTTTTAATAATTTATAATATTTAATGTATTTTTTATTTGTAATTTCAATTTTTTTCTGATTTGTTTTTAATTTTTTCGTGTCAAGTTTAAATTATATAGGTTTTTCGTGTCGTATCGGGTTACTCGTGTTATAAACGAGTCGTATATCTTGACACGAATAATTAAACGGATCGGGTTTGAGTACGTATCAGACCTGTAATACCTATGTAAAAACACGATCCGCGAACACGAAACACGACATGATTGACACCCCTAGTCTCCACCCAACCATTCTTTTCTAGTCTCCACCCAAACAAAACCCACACAAATTATCATCAACTAATCACTAGTATATGAAATCAAAGTCATACATGTATAAAGATATCTCTCTTCAGGGATGAGATGTCGTGTAATAGGCTGTTTTCGTGTGGCAGTGTGGATTGATTTCATCCATCCACACATTTATTCAATGGTTCAAATTGCTATTAAAAATAATTGATTTATCAATTAATTAATAGGTGGAAAGGGCATAATAGTAACTCACAAAATGCCATAAATCACGCCTCTACAATCAAGGGATTGATTAATATCATGTTTCCCTAACTGAATTATGCACCATTTTAATAGTTGAACTGTGCACCATTTAATAACTGACTGTACACTATATTATATCTAAAAGTGCATCATTGTATAACTAATTGTACATCATCTAAAGGAACTATAAAGACAAAATATTGTAACAATCTTCTCATTTAATAATTGGATGTACACAGTTTTATATCTAACTGTGCACCATTTTATAACTAATTGTACATCATCTAAAAAACCTATAAAGAGAAACATAGTATAATCACCTTCCCATAATGACTCCCTATAATCATGGATGTGATAAAGATCCATTTTCATAACTGAATTATGCACCATTTTAATAGCTAAACTGTGCACAATTTTATATCTAATAGTGCATCATTGTATAACTAATTGTACATCATTATGAGTAAACGGCAAGTGAATGAAAAGTGTGAATATTCATAAAATCAAATCGCATAAAAATCGGTGGGGTGAACAGTTACCAAAAGTAACTGCTTTGTTTTGAAAATAAAATGACAGTTATGCCCTTAATTGGGCGAAACCTAAATAAATAAATATAATTCGAAAACAAACTTGAACCTTTGGATTTTGTTGAATTAATGGATTGGATTAATCCACACTGACACACGGTAAGTCTCCTTCCACATTTGATCATAACCCTCTCTCTTCATTTTATTTGTATATATAGTATATGGAACTACGTTTGATTCCTATTCTACGCAAAGACGCTCATGAGGAATTTAGTTATTTTGAGCCTTGTAGTTAAATACGGGCGGGAAAAGTTCGTTATTTAGTACGTACGAGTATATTATGAATATTTTCTAAATGTTACGGCAAAAACTACAGAAATGTTTAATATATGGATTTGTAGACGTACGAGTTTAATACAAATATAATATAATTATCCGGGAGTAATAATACGTCTTATTTTAACATTATATTTACATAGATTGTAATTCATACTTATGTTTAGATTATATTAAAATTAGGTTTAGGTACTTTATTAATTTATTTTAAATTATAACAAAAATTAAAAATAATTATTTAATAATAGTTAGTGAGTTTTTAAGTGAATTGTATTTATATTTAGATTATATAAAACTTAATATATAGTTTTTTTTATTATATTAAATTATAATTTAACATAAATCCAAGATAATTATTTAATAATAATTACTATATTTATATATCATTAATATTCTTATTTATTATTTTGTAATATTGTAACTATACTTATAAATATTTTTTTGATTTATTTAAATATTATAAAAATATTAATCAAGTTTTATTCGCTAAGTATTATATGGATAACTATAATACGAGTATTAAACGTTTTATTTGAAAAGTACGGAGTATTTAACGCCGTTTTAGAATGTGTACCGGACACGAAAGTATTTTTTAATTATTCGTACATACGAATATGATACGCGTATTAACTAACATAGATTTGAGGGCAAAAATGCAAATTGCCCAATCCTGGAGTAATTAAGTTACTTTTACCATTAACGATGAAAATAAACACCACGCGGGTTAAACAATACGCTACAAATATAAGCACCCAAATGCTATATGCAAATCAATGCTTTTAGTTAATTAAGCCATGGTAAATGCATCAAATTGACCTTATACACTTTTATATATAAAATGTGGATTACCTCTTGTTTAATTATAACATTTTGGTTTCACATTCAGCAAAACAAATATTGGTAATTCTATTTTAATTACTTAAACAGAGACAAGAAAGAACACAATACAAAAACATATTCAAGGCCGCCATTCCTACGATTAGTCATACAAAAACAATGTCCCCGTAACATTATTAATCAAATTAATCAGGTGGCTGAGGATGTTGTCCTAATCAGGTGGCTGAGGATGTTGTCCTGGAGGTCAGACCCAATAATTAGCTGACTTATAGCGGCCAGCAGCAGAACATGGCATGATGGCAGCAACGAAGTTGTACTCTTAGGGCTACAAATGAACCAAGCTACTGGTGAGTTATTCGGAATTCAATTCGATAAAAGCTTGTTCGATTTCGTTTAATGAGGCTCGTTAAAATAAACAAATCAAACTCAAACTTAGAGATATTCGGTTCGTTAGCTCGTGAACAAACTCGTTAGTAAGTTCGTGAATAGACTCGATAGTAAGCTCGTATAAATTAAACTAGTAATTTGATTTTAATTTTAATTTTTCATATTTTTACTTAAGATAATATAAAAATATTTCAATTAACTTATTTTTTTGAATAAAATTATAAGTATTAATAAATATAATATGAATTATAAATGTAAATATTTTTTTTGTAATAAATTGAAGAATAATTTAATTTTTAATTAATATTTACTAAGCTCATTTAGGCTCGATCGATTAAGTTCGAAAAAGCTCGTGAGCCATCAATATGTTCGATAAATTCAGGCTCGATTTCGACTCGATAATAAATAAGCCAAACTCAAACACTCAAAAGTTCGTCTCGATTCGATTCGGTTTCGATTGCAGCACTAATTAATCCCATTCACGATCGACTTTGTTTTTTCAAATCTTCCTCAATCTATCACAAGTAGGGGTGTCAATTTGGATTGGGTCCGGGTTCGTGGGTCCGGGTTCGCAGGTTGGCGTGTCAGAAATGGCCAACCCGGACCCGACCTGTTTAATTATTCGTGTCAGAATCTTGAACACGGACCGACCGGCTTATTTCACAGGTAACCCGGACCCGACCCGCGTAAATTGTCTAATAAAATTATTTTTATATAAATTTAATAGTTTTAACTGAATAAATTTATTTTTTTAAAATTAATCACTGTCATACACTATTCAATCAATAAAAAATATCACAATTCACAACATACAAAAAGAAATAACATAATTGCATAAATAACATAATATACTAATCATATTTTAAGGACAATATTCAAAAAGACATGCATAATAATAATGAATATATAATTAATGAGGTTTTATCATTTAAGTTTTAATGGCATGTCTTGCTTGTTGTTTTTTCTTAAAATTAATTATTTATTTAATTTTTTTTTTAAATTCACAAACGGGTTAAATGGGTCTAGTAGGTTGACCCGAACCCGACCTGTTTAATTGGCAGGTTATTCGGATTCGACCCATTTTCGACCCGGACCCACGAAGCCTGGACCCATACCCATTAATTTCGTGTTAGGTTCGTATTGGGTTTGGGTGTCGGGTTTGAAATTGACACCTCTAATCACAAGTGTGTACTAAAATCTACGATATATAGTATTATGTTAAAAAAAACCTGCTCTTTCGTTGAAGCATGAATAATCTTTTAATTAATTTGTTTGCTTTAGGGAGACTTTCATCAGCACCTCTATCGCAACATTATCAGTTTTTTTCGTGCATTTAGCCTACCACACCATGGCTTTAGTCGGTGCTCTATATAATCTTTTTATAATCTTACAAATCCCTGTTGACATACATTACTATTTTAGAAACTGTACCACAATTTCAAGGGGGTATTTGTCGTATTTGAAATTTTAAAAGATATTAAATAATATATTGTAATTAGTAAGTCTCTGCAGCCCGATCCTTTAGTGAAGCCAATAAGAATACCGTTTCAGGCGCCCGGACGAAATTGGGCTAGCCCATTTCATGAATATTAAAAAAAATCACAGTTCTGTATTAATCTATCTCCTACATTTTCTCTACAAGTATATATCAAATCAAAATCAAAATCAAATAAATGTATATGAAACCAAAAAATTACATTCAAATTATAAATTATATCCATTCGAGTTATCTCCACAATTGATTTAGCAAATCTTTTTTTTTCTTCTCCAAAATATTTTCACTGGTCATGGTTACTGTTATGGGCAACTTCAAACATTTTTAGTGATCAAATCATCATGACTATATTTTACTTTGGAAGCCAACATCTTAAGGTTTTTATTGTAACTTGAATCAAGGTATATGATTTTAATATAATTTATTATGAATTTTGAAAATCGATATTAACATCTACTAATCGTGATTTACTTGTGTTTTGTTGAAAAGAAATGCTATATTTTTTCATATTCTTGTTACTAATATCATTTTGCATCATTTTATAAGTTGTGTAAAATTTTCAGAATCCTCATAATTGTTATAATTGTATAAATTTATATTTTATATTTATATATAATTATTATCTAAATAAAACCTTGTGTTTAGTAATACAAATGGATAAATAATAATATATTTATAAATTTGTACTTTGCAATCATAATAAAGAATTAAAATTTGAGAGTTAATAACTTAGGTATGTGAAAGAGTCTAGAGCTCAAATAGAAAACGACAATGAAAGAATAATACACTAATTAAAAGTCAAGTATATTGATATTTCGTTGTCTTTGTCAGCTTCTATGAGATTTTCTTTGTTGGCATGTATAATCATGATCATGTCAACATATATGAATTTTGTTGTTGGCCTTGTTGGTTTATATGAACGTGACCATATTGACTTATATTTGTGATATTTTTGTTGGAATATAAACTTGATTCGGGTTCCAAATATAATTGTGCTTGAAAATATATTTTTTAGTTAAAAGATAAAATAAGAGTCCAAGCTCAAATACCGCAAGTTCTAGAATATCTCTAAAAATATCTTATTAAAATATCATAGATATTAGTTGAAGAAAGCATGTAGAAATTTCTAGGTTGTTAGATATTTTAGAAGATAATTATGGTAGATAATTATAGCCTTTAGAACAAATAAATCATAGCTATTGGTTAGGAATTTGTCTAGTATAAATAGGGTGTCTGACTCATTTTGTAACAAGCAAAAAATATTTGAGAAGAATAATCAATAGACGCAAATATTCTTCCAAGCTCTCTTTTATTTCTTAACCTAAATAGTCTTTCATTGTATAATGACCTTGTGGATTTGTTATTATATTCATCAATCCAAATACGACCCATTAGCATGAGATAACAACAATTTCATAAGCCCACCAAGTTAAGTAATAATCATTGTCGAATTTGCCCTTGGAAATTAATTGAAGTTACAAAAATTGCCTCTTGTTACAATTAATATTGTGAAATCTGAACCGGACGGACCGATAATTTCGATCGGTTTAACTGGGAATCGTCGATTCGATTTTATGTTAAAATCATGTGGCTAAAAAATTGTTGTCACCCAGTTAAACCCGTCCAAAAATCCGAAAACTGGTGACTCATTTAATTAACCTTCATTAATTAATTGGACTATAACTGTTAAAAAACCGTAGGTTTTTACTGTAAGTATTGCAAACAAACAATGTACCTGGAAGGAGTCAAGGAGATGAATTGGTGAAGCACTTCAACAAATGCAAGAACAAGCCAAAGAAGAAGGCTGCTTGAGGAAAGTAAGGTTGCAAAAAAAGAAGACAAATCGAAGAAAGGTCAAGTGAATACCTAGATGTGCTAAAGGAAAAGAGGGGAATGACCGACATGTTAATACACATTTTCTTAAAAACTTTGTTCAGTATATGATAAACAAAGGCACATAACATGATAATAGAAAATATTGCAGTAAAGCCACTATGGATACAACCAGGGGCGAAGCTGTTAAGGGGCCAAGGGGGCACTGGGCCCCCTTCAAATTTTGACAAAAAAGGGGTATTTTGGTCATTTCACATAATTTTAATCTTAAAATAAATGAAAAATAGAAAAATGGAGAAAAAATGTCATCAATTATATTTCATTCCTTTTACCTATTTTGATTTGTGAATCTTGAAAATATGAATCTTAGTCATTTTTTTTCTTTTTCTTAAAATTTTGTATATTTTTTAAGCTTCGTTATAAATTTTAACTTGAATTTTGCATTATTCTCTTGCGTCTCTATTTGTCTTTTTGGTATATTGATGTAATTATATTTTGTTATTTATTTTTGAATATTAAGATGTGATTGAATTAATGGAATGACTTATCAAAACTTCCACTTACTTTAAATTTGATGTTCGTTTTTCATTTTTATATGTTATAATGGACAAAAATTGTCCACTAACATTTTGTAAAAATGAAAAATTATCATAATTTTCGAAAACATGTTTTTTAGCCATTTTGACACGTTCATACCCTTCTTGTATTCTTTAATGAGATACTTGATTATATTTCAAAAAATTGATGCGGTACATTTTTCGGTACCGAGTCATGGACCGATCCATAGTAATGAAAAAAGACAAAGTGAAAATTTGAACTAAAAAATGACTAAAAAAACATGGTTAAAACTATTTCTATTTTGGAAAAGTAGCCAAAAGCCGACGAACTCAATCCATGTTAATATTAATTGGGCCCCCTACCCGAAATTTCTGGCTTCGTCACTGGATACAATGTCTGCAACCAAAAGTGAATGATTTTTGTTAAATTTTTTTGTCGGTACACAGTTTCAATGGTTTGAAAGTTGATACATATTTTGCTTATATGTTTATAAGCTAATTGCTACATATACGTAGAGTAAGAAACAATATATGATAATGTACGTTTGATGAATTAGTTTATTGACACTTTGGTACAGTGAAGTGGAAGAATTTGCAGGAATTGTAGAGGTAACAACCAACATAGTTGTTAAAGGCGCGCCTCCGCTACGCCTCAGTCCGCCTCGGCTCGGCTAGGAGTTGTTGGTTTTGTTAATTGTTTTCTCCAAATTTTTATTGTGCAAGAGTAGTTTAGACATTTGACCTGCTTATCGTACACAAGCAATAATATCAAATATAAACATCTACGTGTTTTAAAAATATATACCTTAATCTCAAACCCCAAACATAATATTATACAAAATTATATAATCTATACCATTCTATAATATCCAATATTTTTTCCCAATGCCATCAATAAACCTAAACTAGCTCCTTTCAATTTCATTGCGTCAAATGTTGGTCTCAACATTGATCTTTTGGCAATGGTCGCCAAATAATGGGAGTGTTTGCAATTACTAAAAATAAGTAATTCTCATGTTTTAGCTATAAAAAAAAAAAACAACAAGCACTTTTAGTGTTTACAAGTGATAACTTCTGTTTTTGATTAATCAGAATCTAAAATGAGGGAGATGAGTGCTTTGGAGCGCGATTGGATGTACTTTCATTTTGAAAATTTTCATTTTGCTAGAGAATAGTGTTAAAAATATTTTAGAAGAAAAAAGATGAATTTTGAGATTGTGATTGGATGTGAGATGGAAAAGTAACGATGAAAGTTGATTTGATTTAAGAATAGTAAAATAATGATTGGTAGTTAGAAATGTGTGAGTGAATGAATAGTGAAATTTGTGGGAGAATGTGTAATAATGATTAGTTTTTTATGAAAAAATGTGTAGATGTGATTGATGATAGAAAAAATAAGAAAAAGAGAAAGTGATAGAATAGTAATTTTCTGAAAATTTTCATAAACAATCGTATGTTTGGTGTAAAAAATTTCTCTAGCGGAACGAAAATGGATTTTGTTTCTTATCCAATCGCGGCCTTAGATTTCTGTTTCTACTTCTGGTTTGACTTTTACAAACAAATAAGCACGTTTACAATTTTTTTACGAAATACTCTCAACTTATGATTCTCAATTTATGATTTTATTTTCAAACACTATCAACTTCTGATTCTCAACTACTTATACGCTTATTATACTAAATCACTTTTTTTTCTAAAAGCGAAGTTTTCGTAAATTCTAGTAATGTACCTAACAAAGTGGGCTGGACCGGCCCATTTTCTTCCTCGATATCACTTATTCCAAAATGGGCCTCCATTTCGTAAATAATATGTTATGTAAATGGCCAGAAACTTACACTATCTTGTATTATGAATATGATCATTGTTTTTTTTTTTTTGATAACTCGAACTTCTGCGCTACGCCGACTATCGCTGGCGACAACATTTCCATCTCATTCATTCTTTGCCAAATAAATGACGGGATGTGACGACTTGGCTGGCCAATGTTCGACGGGAAACCAGTGTTTCTTGTTTCTCGAAGCTTTCCATTTGTCCAACCAAACAAAGCTACTTTATTCTTGTTAAAAGAAAGTCCTTATGTTAATCAAAAAATAGAAATAAAAAAAAAAAAAGCAGGTTCTTGCTTGGGCTGGGCCAATTTCTTCCATCGAGTTGGCAACTGCCACATGCTGTAGTTAACTGGTAAGGTGGGTCGAATAGGTCCTCCAACTTTATCAAATTCCAAATTCCACCCCCAAAACTTTTTCCAACTCCCTTTTTCAACCAACCACTCCTCTCTACTCTCTAGTCTCCACCCAAACAAAACCCGCACAAATTATCATCAGCTAATCACTTTTTACGCACTTCACCAATGAAATAATGGACCCTAAGTTTGCCGGAAAGCCCGCATCATACATACCGGGCCGCACAGACTTGGACCAGATGCCCGACACCCCGACCCGTCGGGCCCACCACCGCCGGGCCCAATCCGAGACCTTCTTCCGTTTCCCCGACCTCGACGACATCCTCCTCGACGGCGTCCTAGGTGACCTAAACCTCGACGCTTCCGAATCCGCTCCTTCCTTCCTCCCCAGTGGGCCGCCGCCGTTCGCCCAGCCCAGTAAGACCAACGAGTCCAAGCCCATGGCCCATTTAAGGAGCCTGTCGGTGGACGCGGATTTTTTTGAAGGGCTTGGATGGGACGGCGGTCCGCCGCCGGTTTCGGTGGCGGCGGAGATGGGTTCCGGGCTGAGACACAAGCGCAGCAACTCGATGGATGATAACTCAAGCGCTAATTCATCTGAGGTGGACTCTTATGCGAAGAAAGCCATGGCTGCTGATAGACTAGCGGAGCTTGCTTTGATTGACCCCAAGAGAGCCAAGAGGTTTGAAATTTTTCTGTGCGTTGACTTTTTTTTTAGTGATAATGAATGTTCATATGAATTGGGATTTAAGATTTTTCTATGGTGCTTCTTGAATTTTATGTGGGTTTTTTTTTTTAGCTAGTAGTATGTGATTCTGTTTCTGCTGTAGTTATTTGAGCCCTTGATCTGAATTACAGCAAAAGGTTAGAGAAGAGTAAGTTCTTGGAACATCATGTTGTTGTCTTGTTCAATCTTTGGACTCGGTCAAGTTGGTCATTTTAATTCAAGAAATATTCTAAACATGAATTATTTTTATTTCAATATTTCGTTGAGAATCAATAACATGTTCATCTTGTGACTAAAATGTGGACATGCTTTCAGAATCATGTGTGTTTAAGTGTTTGATTGGGCGATATTCAATGACCTTGTTGGTAATATTGCATGTTAATGTCTGGAGAATTACTGTCTTTGTAGGATACTTGCGAATAGACAATCTGCTGCGCGATCCAAGGAGAGGAAAACACGTTACACAGGCGAGCTGGAGAGGAAAGTGCAAACTTTGCAGACTGAAGCAACCACGCTATCGGCTCAAATCACATTGTTGCAGGTATGTGCATTGTTGAATGTTGATACTTGTTTCAATCATTTTGGTGCTTGGGAACTTGTCTAATTACTTGAAACAGGGATGCTAGCTCAACTGCTTAAGAATTTCTCTTGAAATCGGTTGAACCAGTCACTAGTGTGCTTAGTAAATAACATTGGCTATATATGAAGTAAAAAACTCAAAACTCAACCATACAAAGCATTATTCTATATAAACCTAGGGGTCTACTCTTAATCGTGAAAACCTTGCTACATAAGTTCTATATGAAGAACTACTAAAAAAATTACGACTATGATTGGTGTGGTT
The DNA here is from genome assembly GCA_016081115.2 of Rehmannia glutinosa. Lineage (NCBI taxonomy): Eukaryota > Viridiplantae > Streptophyta > Magnoliopsida > Lamiales > Orobanchaceae > Rehmannia > Rehmannia glutinosa. The sequence goes on from CM071928.1 coordinate 9,935,897, forward strand.
GGTCCACTAAACAGGGGTGAGTCTTTAGAAAGTTGTGTGACTGGTGGAGCAATTGGGCAAAGTTCTCCAACTATCTAGGTGTTGTGCTGGTTAATTGTTTACGTTAAGGTTTTTGTCATGGAAAGTGATGTGGGGATCAAACACTGAAAAGGGCCTCATTTTCTGCTGGTTCTTGGATCACTCAATTAATATGGGAGGTGAGTGCCGAAAACATGTATAACACGATGAACATAGTTATTAAAGGCGAAAGGCGCACTAAGTCGGAAGGCGATGCGCGCGACTTTCAAATACAAGGAGCAAAATATAATTTTTTTTGTAATATACTGAAAATCAGTCAATTATACTAAAAACCCTAGTTAAATACTATAGAATACTAGAACTCTGTAATCAGTATCAATACTGCTATAGAATGGAAGAACTGAAACAAATAAACCCTAGTTTTGTACTAAAAATTTCAGCAAATTAAAAGAAATAACAAAAAAGAAAATTAAGTGAATATCTGGGCAAAGCTCAGGCGGCGGTGGCTGGGGTCTGCGACGGCGGTGAAGTCCAGACAGGGGCTGTTTGCCGGAGACGTGGAGTTTTCTGCCCTAATCTTTCTATTTTTTGTTTGCTTTTTATCTAATTTGGTTTTAAAACCCTAAACTGAAATAAGCCGCAATTTAAAGAAATGCCAAAAAAAATGGTAACAACTTTTAAAAAGTGTTTAAAAAAAATAAAAGTGGCCAATGTATCCCAGGCCTATGCCCTGTGCGCCTGAGGCACGCCTCGTATAACCTTGATGATGAATAGGGAAGTAATTCTGAATGTCTTTGCAGAATCAGAATCTTGCAAATATACAACACTAAAGTTGCAAAATTACAAGATTAAGTTTTGGGATTATGCTTTCATGAATTGAATCCTGTGTCTAATTGGTTGTGATGGATCATATCTAAGAAACTATATCATCTTGGTCAATAGCTTTCTTGTGTGTATAATGTTGGCACAAAAGTATCTAATGGTGTGACCTTTACTTTTCTGTTTTAAGTTGTTGAGAAAAGTATTGATTTACTAATTCATTTCTTTTGAACTGCTGAAGTTATATATATGCTAAATAATTGGAGGAAAAATGTAAAAGCTGCAAATGTTGTTAGTTTGTTGTGGATTCAACGGTCATCAAGCGTACAAGTTAGAAGTTGCTAATTTGTGGAAAATGATCAATTACGAATCTATGTATCTTAAAACTTATAGTCATTGTTGAAGTTGCAGGGAAAAACGAATTCCTTCCAAAATTATTCTCGTGCTTGCAGTTTACAAGCCATTAAGTCTTATAACTAATAAGATTGGAATTTGTATACATTATTAGTATTTTACTAGTGCCACAATGATAAATATTCGCGTGTTTTTGTACACTAAAGTTAGGAAATGCTTAAAATCTTTAATGTCGTGGATTCAAGAATAAGGTCGGCATCTAAGCCTCATAGAGTCCTTTGGATTCAAGAATAACTCTAGGAACCCCTCTTTTAAAGGTTATTTGACAAATTGAATTATATATAAGCATTTCGAGGAAACAACTTGGTTATTTGTTACGTAGATTCTCTATAACAATTCAAGTGCATATATAGTAGCAGCTTCACATTTACCTTAAAATGTGCTTCTAAGTTTATTTGTGCATAAATTCAAAGACAGCAAGCTGGGTAAATGTACGACTCTGGCTAAAGGGAGCAACAGAGATTGATAAATGTGCAGGGGGGTGACGTAGGGCTGAGATAGATGGGTTGTCATTTGTCAAGGGGCTCTAGTGGATTTCGGCAGAGTATTTTTTGGTCACTGGCTGCTATGTCCATTTGTTGAAGTAGACAATTTATAACTTCATACTTCATTCTAAAAATCACCTTTCCTTAAACTACATGTTGGCACAAAGTTTCTTGGCACCAGTTACTTACAATTTTCAATTATCTTCTGAAGATTCGCAACGATTCAGATGGTATTTCGTGTCACCTTTATGTGGAAGTTCATATGCCTGATAAAGGTGATATTATCTTTTTAGGGGGATGCAATGCAATTTTATAACAACCCACGCCACTGGCTGGTACATGATAAACCCTATTAATCTGCTAAGCAAACATCCGTAATAAACTGAAGCAGACAACCGATATGATAATATGTGCTTGTTTATTTTCTGTTTTTTTCTTATTTTATAAGAATATAACCCAAATAATCAAATACATAAGACTAATATTATCTAGTAGAAATCATACTGTTTTTAAAATAATATGGTGAATACAAGGCCTTAATAAGATATCTATATGTACATCCATATGTATATAAGAACACACATGTAAATTTAAGATATCTATATGTACATCCATATGGATATCCATTTACTTATTATTCATTTAGTGTATATATATAATGAGATAAAGCATTAAAAATATAGCATAATTTTGTGTTTTACACAATCCTGAGGGAGAGTGTGCAATCACCAAAAAAAAGTGTTTGTAAGTTTTTGGCTGAAAAAATTCTTTAAAGTATTTGCAAATCAACTTCTGCTTCATTAATCAGAATCTAAAAGCAGGGAGATGGGTGCTTTAAATTTTTTATTCTGCTTCTTATTTGACTTTTACAAACAAATAAAAAAATTCAACTTTTTCACTAAACACTCTTAAATTTCTGATTCTATTTGCAAACACTACCAACTTATTATTCTCAACTATTTTTACTTCTGCTACAATAAACCACTTCTTTTAAAAGTAGAAGTTTTTGCAAACACTCCCTAAATTAAGCAGTATTTCAGTACAAAATAGCATATAGACACAAGCAGCCATTTCTTCAAAGCAATCCAAGGAACAGGAACTTGGATTGAAAACCCCAAACAAACTTCCATCTCCCACGGTCCCACCACACTCCCACCGGCCACCAGATGGCTTTCTTGATCCTACACAGCAACAAAATTGGTCAAGAACCCACAAACCCGAAACTCCTCCGAGAGTCCGAGTCAAAATCAATGAAACCCCAGTACCGCTACACCAACAGATGCATACACACACATATTACAGATCCACAAACTTCAAGCTTTTACTTCTCAACTGTTTGATGCATACACATACATATACATATAGAGAGAGTTAAATCCCCAGAAAATAAGACCCGACAGGGTGGTAAATCTGGGAAGTGAATAAGAGCCGAATCAAAAATCGAAGTTGGTTTAATGGCTGCAGCTGCAGATCAAGAAAAAGAGAGAAAGGGCGGCGGATGACCTGGTTTTCAGGGTTTCTCAACTTGTCTATAGTTTAACCTTTTTTTCCCTCTCTTTCCCCATTTTTTTGGCAAACCTGCGGTTTTGTTTAACCGGATGGTTCCCCATTTTACCCGGTTCATCCAATTGATAGCGGTTTAACCGCGAATCCGGTTTTGTATAGGCTTTCGGACCGGACCAGCTACGGGCTCCAGGTTGAACAGGTTAAATGGGTGGTCCAGTCCTGTTTTTTAAACACTGCTGTAAATATTGGTAGTAGATGGAAATAGTACAAGAAATCAATGTGCTTCTGATTTGTCTAGTTATATGCACATTATCTCATACAATATGTTGTAGAATGTACTCTTGCATAAACGTGTTTTTGGTGCGTGTTTTTACTACCTTAACCATGAAAAGTTTTGAGAGAAGAATGCTAAAAATTTGTATCATGTCATACATTGCAGAGGGATACCAGTGGCTTGACATCTGAGAACAAGGAACTTAAACTGAAGTTACAGGCTATGGAGCAGCAAGCACACCTTAGAGATGGTATGCGTCGTTTCTTTCCTTTTAGGGTAACTTACAAAGCCTACCTCTAAGATTTAGCCTAATTACAAAAATATCTAGTTATCTTTCCAAATTACAAAAAAAACCCTTGAGCTTTGTTTTTGTTTTACAAATACCCTGTCAATAGGTGCAGTTTGTGAAACAGAATTAAATGTTAAGAAGGTATTTGTAATTTTAAAATATAATTGTTTTTTTTTTTTTTGTAATTAGACTAAACCTCAACGGTAATTCTTGTAATTTACCATTTTTATTATTTTTCGTGTTCCCTTCACACTGGTTCTGATAATTTTCTTAGCTATTTCATGTTCTTGTGGTTAAAATTTTAATTCGATCGCGTCTCTGTCCACGTGAAATTTTCAGCTTTAAACGAAGCATTAAAGGACGAACTGCAGTGGCTCAAGATTGCGGCCGGCCAAGTTCCTAATATCAACGGAAACAACAGAGGATCATCTTCCCAATTTCCTCCATCAACCCGTTACTTTGGTAACCACCAAGCACAACAACAACAACAACAACAGCAATTTCACATGCCTAATTCCAACCCGAATAATCCTAGGCTCAGTGGGCAGCCCCAACCTAGCTTCCGGGATTTTAATCAGAGGGCTTGATAAAATCTCAACGACACCGCTCCTGTAAAATTTGTATTTCGAAACAAGTTATTTCTCCAGCTAGGCTCTTCTTGTATATAATAATCATATGTGCATGTATTGCAGCATGAATTTATGATGGCTGTTGCTCAGCCATTTATTACCTAGATATGTTTATCTATAGGGCATAGAGAAATGTTGCATTATATATGTTGTACTTAGATGATGATGAGTACTTATAACTGAATGACCAGTTGTGAATTAGTGTTTGTGCCAGTCCTGTCATTGGCAGATCAGAGTTTGGTGTTATTACACAAACTACCCCTATGTTTAGCCTAATTATAAAAAAACTCCAGTTATCTTTCAAAATTACAAATACTCACTCAAAAGTGTTACAAACATCCCCCTGGAGGTTTTGTATTCACCTAACAATTACCTCTCTGGAGGGTGCAATTTGTAAAAGAAAAACAAATGTAGATGAGTATTTGTAATTTTGAAAGATAACTATATTTTTTGTAATTAGCATACATCTTGGGGTAGTTATTGTAACTAACCCAATTTTATATTGTGATTTGTTATTTGTTTAGTTCTGTCAGATATAAAATGTTAAATATAGATATATATAAGAATCATCAATATGTTAAATTTATGGTTGTTTTAACAAATTAATCTACAATGTTAGAAACCACAAAGATGCAAAAATCTAGATAATGGAGCGAACTTTGTTTTTTTCATCTTGAGGCATCGCATGTCGCTCATTTACCTGGTACATGACAAACTACTACCATACAATACAACGGGAAAATTTATGTTAGTATAGCTTATCACCAATGCCAAATTTTGGCCTTTTTACGAGAGTCGTTCCACCTAGGCCTGCAAATGAACCAAGTCGTTCGTGACTCGTGAGCTATTTGGATCTCAACTTGATAAAAGCTTATTTTCGTTCAATGAGGCTCGTTAAAATAAATGAATCAAACTCAAGCTTAGAGATATTCGGTTTGTTAGCTCGTGAACATGTTCGTTAATAAAAGCTCATGAGCAAGCTGATGAGGAGGCTCGTATAAATTAAACTAATAGCTTGACATTAATTTTAATTTTTTATATGTTTACTTATGATAACTATTTAAATAAACTTATTTGTTTGAATAAAATCATAGATATATTATGCGTTTTAGAAATATATAATTTAATTTCGTTATAAACTGAACAATAATTTAATTTATAGATGATATTTACTAAACTCGTTTAGGCTCGATTAAGCTCGAAAATGTTCGTGAGCTATTAATATATTCGATAAATTCAAGCTCGAGTTCGATTGGATAATAAACGAGTCAAGTTCAAACTCTCAAAAGCTCAGCTCGGTTCGACTCGATTGCAACTCTAGTTCCATCTATTACTAGATTAATGTCACATGAACAATAATGATTCCATCTTGTATACGTGATATTTATCTAATGTATAAAAGAAGATGAAAAAAGTGAATGTTTTGATTTAAAGTGATGGAACATAGTAGCAAGGACGGCAAAACATATTGAATATCGCTATGATGTGAGATTACAACCTAATTCATCATTAGTCAAATGAAACTACTAACAATAATACATGATCTTCCACATGTCCACAAGATTACAATAAAGAAGCATTTGAAGGACAAAAAGTTCCACCCACAATTGACAAAGTTTTGACGTATACAAAGAACAAGACAGCCAACTTCCATTAATTTTAGATTCCATGAAAATGGAAAAGCACAAAGTAGTCTAGAGCTATCTTTAACAAGAAATCCATAATCAATGAGTTGTCATAAGAGTAATCACCAGATATTTTGGCATCATCTAAGACTTTAAAGGGAGTTTTTGCAAATACTTAAAAAGAAAAAGTGATTGTCAACTTTTGGCTAGACAAATAAAAAAAATTATAGCTTTTAGTGTTTTCAAATGTCAACTTCTTCTTCTAGTTTTGTAATTTAATCGTATCTAAAAGCAGGGGAGGGATGCTTTAGGTTTCTGATTCACTTCTTGTTACATTTGAAATATGTAAAATGTACAACTTAATCACCAAACACTCTATATTAAATTAATCACCTTTTACTTTCTATTTGCTGACACTACCAATTTCTAATTTTCAACTACAATAAATCGAGAGTCCATCGGATTTTGGCCATTTGTCCATAATAAAAATATTTTTAGTCGTGTTTTTCAAACAGATTTTTTAGCCATTTTTTAGTACAATTGTCCATCTTGCTCTTTTTTCTCTATCTCGGGGATACATTTAGAGGGATTGAGAGGGAGCGAGATTCGTTTCGCGGGACAGAGAATCATTTCTTATAACTGAGTTTCATTTCTCGATACCAATGAATGTATTGCATCGATTTTTTGAAAAAAATGCCAAGCTGTATCTCACCGAAAAATATAAGGAGGGGATGACCGTCAGTTTTTAGTCAAAATGACTTATCAAAAACATGTTTTTGAAAAACATAGCTAGTTTTCATTTAAAAAAAAGGTAGATGGTCAATTTGGCTTATTACCACATAAATCAATTCTTTTAAAATCATAAGTTTTTGGACACTTTCCCCAGAGATGTTAACTATATAATGTACTCCTAGTCAAGAAGCAAAATGGTTAAATAAGCTGGAGAGATTACAATAAAATTCCCCAGTTCAAAGAAAGTCCTGGAAACAATCTCCAGGCTTACATTTATCAACAGCTTCAAATTGTTGGGAAATAGACATGTTAACACTAGTAGCACTCTTCTTGGTTTTCGTTTTTTCAGCTTTCTTGCTACAAAAATGGAGTGCTCCGAAGACGATGGACAAAATTCCAGGGAGTTTGGGGTGGCCTGTTGTGGGCGAGAGCTTCTCTTTCCTCTCATCTTTTTCGAGCCCGGCTGGTATATTTTCCTTCATGCATGAGAGACAACAAAGGTAACTAGCTATAGTACATCAGAGAAATTGATTAAGGGAGTGTTTGCAAGTGATGATTGCTGGGAAAAAATAATAATTTTTAACATTTTAAACGTCAGTTTCTGCTGATTTAATCAAAATCTAAACAGTCACCGGCGGATTTTTAATTGGTCATTTGTCCGTAACAAAAATATATTCGAGCCATGTTTTTCAATAGCGTCCATCGGATTTTTGGACTTTTCTTCGTATAGCAAAAATGTTTCTTAGGCATGTTTTTCAAAAAATATGTTTTTTATAGTTCAATTGTCCATTTTGCCCTTTCTCTCATTTCTAGGGACCAGTACATAACTGGTACCGAGTCATGTGCCGCAATAATTTTTTGAAAAATGGCAAGTACCTCAGCAAAGAATACACGAAAGATATGACCGGCAGTTTTAGTCAAAATGACTATAAAATGTGTTCTTTTTTAAAAAGAAAAATGGCAAATTTTTTTTTTGTGTGTTTGACCTATTACCACTTTCAAAAAACATGTTTTTTAGTCATATTTGAGTCCATTGTCCATTATGCCTTTTACTTCATTTCTTGGGACTAGTACATTTATCATAAATATGTATGGCATCAGCTTTTTTTAAATTGGATAAGTAACTCACCAAAGAATATAATAAGGGTAAGACTGTCATTTTTCAGTCAAAATGGCCTAAAAATATGTTTTTGAAAAACACTGCTAAAAATACCAATTTACACATATCTAAAAGTGGAGGAAATGGTGTTTTAAATTTCAATTTTGCTTCTGGTATGACTTTTACACAAAAATAAAGCACTTATATGAATTGTTCAAACTTATTTAGCTTTTAGCTTATATTTGCAAATAATTGACGACTTTTGATTCTTATCAACTTTTTGCTACCACTCCGTCTAAAAGCAGAAGTTTTTGCATAACACTCCCCAAATCCCAAAATTTGCCTTGATCTCAATTGTATTAACTAATACTAATAACTCTTTGCATTAGGTATGGGAAGGTGTTTAAGAGCTACGTATTGGGAAGATTTACGGTATTCATGACTGGGAGAGAGGCAGGCAAGATTCTGTTGACAGGGAAAGATGGGCTTGTGAGCTTAAATCTGTTCTACACAGGGAAACAGGTTCTTGGCCCCACAAGCTTGCTTACACAAACAGGGGAAGCTCACAAGAGACTAAGAAGACTCATTGGGGAACCCCTTTCTGTTGATGGAATGAAGAAATATTTCCCATTTATTAATAATTTGGCTATTGAGACATTGGATCATTGGTGTGGCCGAAAAGTTTTTGTTCTTGAAGAGGCTTCCACGGTTGAGTTTTGTTTTTATTTTTTTATTTTTTTTTTTGGGGGAACTTGATATAACGCACATAGATTTAAGGGATAATTACAAAAACACCCCTGGTTTTGGCTAATTACAAAAATAACCGTTAGATTTGATTTTGGCTTAAATTTCAGGGGGTAATTGTAATATTTCTATAAAATTAGGGGGGTTTTGAATTTTTTATTTGCTTATGAAGTGAAAAAATGTAAGACAATAATTACAAAAACCTCCCTAAGGTTCAGGCTAATTATAGAAATACACAGAGGTTTTTGGAAATTGCAAAAAAAAAAAAAAATCGAGATTAATTTCGTCTTACACTCCCCACTTCATAAGAAAAAAAAATTCAAAAAAAAAACTTGATATTTCTTGAAATATTACAATTATCCCCTTAATTTAAGACATAATTACACCTGAGGAGCTTTTTGTAAGTTTGAAATATCTCTGGATTTTTTTATAATTAGCCCAAACCTTAGGGGAGCTTTTGTACTTATCCCTAGATTTAATTGATATTATGGGAGTGTTTGCAAACACTTAAAAAAATTGTTTTAGGCCGAGAAAAACAGTTTTTAAATTTTAACTTATTTTTCTACATAATCAGAAGCTAAAAGCAGGTGTATTTTTAGATTTCGGATTCTAACTTGACTTCTTTTGCACATATTAAGCAATTGTACAACTTATGGACCAAACACTCTATTTTATCTTATTCGAGTTTTAGCGTTTGCTAGAAACACCGACGACTTTTGATTTTCAACTCTTTTTCGTTTCTGCTACAATAAATCATTGATGTTTTGCAAACACTCCCTAAGTTTTGTTATGAACTGGTTTCTGAAGAGGATAATTATTTGCAGTTCACACTAAAGGTGATTGGCCATATGATAATGAGCTTGGAGCCTGCTGGTGAGGAGCAAGAAAAGTTCCGATCCAACTTCAAAATCATTTCTTCGTGCTTCGCCTCTTTGCCATTTAAAATCCCAGGAACTGCTTTCTATCGCGGCATCAAGGTACACTCAGACAATGAGATCTTAAATTGAACAAGATTACTAAAAGAAAAAGTGATTGTCAGTTGTTTTGGGGGAAAGAAAAGTACTTCTTATTTTTGATTCTATGTGATTTAATCATAATCTAAAAACAGATAAGGTGTGCTTCATATTTCTGATTTTACTTCTGGTTTCATTTCGAAATATGTATAAGCATTTTGACAATCTATTAACTAAAGGGATGATTACAAAAATTCCCCCCGAAGTTTGGGTTAGTACAAAAAAAAAAAAAAAACCAAAGATTTTCGGAAATTGCAAAAAAAACCTTTAACTCGTCTTATATTTCTTCCGTTCATATCAAAAAAATATTTCGAAAGCTCCTCACGTGTATAAAATTATTACAGTTACTCCCTGTAAATTTAAGACATACAATGAAACCTTAAAGGGTTTTTTTGTAATTTGCAAAAACCTCTTGGTTTTTATTTGTAATTAGTCAAAACCTTAGGGGCCTTTTTGTAATTATCCCTTGACTTAATCCACTTTCAGTTTTTTTCGCAAAACATTACAAAGTTCTGATTCTCAACACAACAAATTTCCGCTTCTGCTACAATAAATCACTTCTTTTAAGCAGAATTTTTCAGAAACACTATCGTACTGATATGATCCTCCATCTTAACAGGCCCGTGATAGTATGTATACCATGTTAGACTCCACCATTGCCCAACGGAGAAAAGGAGAAGGCTTCCAACAGGATTTCTTAGAATCCCTGTTAAAGAAACACAGCAAAGACGGCTCAGAAGACGACGACGATAACAAGCTTACGGACAAACAATTAAAGGACAATATATTGACTCTGTTGGTTGCAGGTCATGATACAACTACAGCTGCATTGACATGGCTTATCAAGTTTCTCGAAGAAAATCCTGCTGCGTTAGAACGTCTAAGAGTAATATCTTTATATATTCGTGTGAACTACCGTTGTATAATTAAATGCCATAAGTGAAAAAGTCGAAAACTGTGGCTATTGCAGGAAGAACATCAGAAAATTCAAAGTAGCAGAGAAGAAGGATCAAGCCTTACCTGGTCAGAAGTGAACAATATGCCTTACACTATGAAGGTTAATGGTGCAGCCAATCACTTATTTCTTTCTGGGGATAATTACAGAAACACCCCTGAGGTTTGGGTTAATTACAAAAAAACCCAGATGTTTCAAAATTACAAAAAAATACCTTCAGGTTTCATTTTTCTTAAATTTAAGGGAGTAAATATAATGTTTTTGTAAGTGTCAGGGGGTTTTTTGAAATGTTTTTGAAAATCACCGGGAAAAATGTAAGACGGAATCAACCCTGAAGGGGTTCTTCGTAATTTTCAAAGAACTCTGGGTTTTTTTGTAATTAGCCCAAACCTGAAGTGTGTTTTTGTAATTATCCCTTCTTTCTGGGTTTATGGTAATTTAAGGCTACCATCTAAACTTTGCTGTCTTTAAACTTACAACAGGTTATGAATGAAACTCTTAGAAGAGCCACAATTTTACCCTGGTATTCAAGAAAAGCGGCACAAGATTTTGATATTGATGGTATAATTCTTGCTAATGTTAATTGATGAGTACTTTCCGATGAGTGTGATGATGAAGCTATCACGCAGCATACTAAGAGAGTGTTTACAAACGCGCTTAAAAGTGATTATCAGCTTTTGGCTAGAAAATAAAATAGTATTTTCAATGCCAACTTTTGTCCTTGATACGGCATAATTTGATACGAGCTAAAAGCAGGAGGAGAATGTTTTAGATATCTGATTCTACTTCTCGGATGACTTTTACACAAAATAAAGCACTTTTACAGCTTATTCACCAAACTTCAAGTTCTCAAGTGTTTTTCACTTCTATTACTATAAGTCAACTTTTTTTCAAAAGCAGAAGTTTTTGCAAGCACTTACTAAATTGCTCCAAACTTTTAGGGTACAAAATTCAAAAGGGCTGGTCTGTTAACTTGGATGTTGTGTCTATCCACCATGACCCGGAGTTCTTTCCTGATCCAGAGAAGTTTGATCCTTCCAGATTTGATGTAAGCTTTTCAAGATACAAAATCAGCTTTTGGCATTCAATAATCCTTCAGTTTCCACTCAAAAGTTAAAAAGAACTTTTTTTGATATATTTCAGGAGCCTATAAAACCTTTCAGCTTTCTTGGGTTTGGAAGTGGACCAAGGATGTGCCCTGGAATCAACCTTGCCAAATTGGAAATTTGTGTTTTCATTCATCATTTGGTCTGCAGATACAGGTAACAAGACTAGTATGGAATAAGGAAAGTAAAAGAAAAATGAAAAAAAATATAAACATAACCAGAAGTATTTGATAATTTGGGATAATTACAAAAACTACCTTGAGGTTTGGGTTAATTACAAAAAAAGAAATTTGAAAATTACAAAAGGTACCGTTGATGTTTGATTATGTGTTAAATGTGAGGGGCGAATTTTAATATTTCCACAAATGCAAGAGCAGTGTTTTAAATGTTTTTACTTTCATAGTAAAGTGTGATGCAGAACCAAACCTCAAGTTTTTTTCGTAATTTTCAAAAAACCTTTGGGTTTTTTTGTAATTAACCCAAACTGACATGTAAACCCGAAGCTGAACAGAATTGCCACTACTACTATTATTGAGCCTCTTGTGCAAGAATTCGGCAATTTTAATTCGAGTAATTTATGATGCGACTCTTGATTGCAGGTGGAAGCCCCTAGAGAAAGACGATTCTGTCCAGCCGACGCTCGTGAGGATGCCTAAGAACAAATACCCTATCCTAGTAGAGTCCCTCTAGGCTCTAGAGCAAAACCTGCATACAAATAGCCAGAGCATGTACAACAGAACCAGGCCAAGAGTGAGGAAGAGGATGTTATAACTCTTGGATGCCATTAATAAAGTGTTGCACACTGGACATCTCTTTTATTACAGTGTTCGATTAAAACTCAGTTGGAACTCTTGAGGATGAGACACTACTTGGGATATTTCATGAGATCTAATTTATATTGTCTTCTTAAACGCTTTCTTTTGAGTAGAAAATTATAATTTACAAGAACTTGTGAATTCAGTTTCTTTCTGTCATTCACAGAAGAGAAAAAAGATCTTTGAGTTGAATCAGAAAAGCCTAGTAAAACAGCTTGAGAGGTGATATATTACTGCTAGGAAAGTAATTAAAAGGGATAATTGCAAAACTTACCCCTAAGGTTTAGCCTAATTACGAAAAACTTCATTATCTTTCAAAATTAGATTTGAATTTACCTACTTTACCTAACAAATACAGAAATACCCTCCTCCTAAGGGCAATTGTAAAATCGAACCAAATGTCAAGCTGAGTACTTCTAATTTTGAAAGATAACTGGGTTTTTTTGTATTTAAGCTAAAACTCAGGGCAGTTTTTGTAGCTATCCCTAATCAAAAACATATCCCAAAGACCCAAGAATGCCATGTCTAACACAGGCATGCGATGGACAAATATATAATCAAGTCCATATAAGTTGAAAGAAAACTGCAGGTATCAGATAATAGACAAAAGGGATAATTACCTAATTACAAAAAAACCCAACTAACTTTTAAAATTACAAAAAATACCATTGAGTTTTCATTTAGTGTTAAAATTAAGGGGTAAAGTGCAATTACTTTTCTTTATAAATATGAAGGGGGATTTCGAAATGTTTTTTGCTTATGGAGGGTTTGAATGTTAGACAAAATAAAACATCGGGGTAGATTTTGTAATTTTGAAGTTAGCTGGGTTGTTTTGTAATTAGGTCTAACCTCAATGGAACTTTTTGTAATTAACCCTAGACAAAATTTCACTTTAAGACAGTGAACAAGAAACACATCTCAGGTGAGATCTAAAGCAACTTTATGTGAAAAGGAAAAGAAATATTCTAATTCATAATATTTGCTGTACCTTGAGTTTAGTTTTAGCAGTATAAACCTTCAGACATGATTCAAAGCAAACTTAGATGATCAAACATACATTGATTACATTCCAGTCCCAATATCTCATGTATTCTGATCAAAATCTAGATAATACCTATCTATAAAAATAAAAATAAAAAACGAGTTCAATGCCTCCGTCTTTATTACAGACGTGACGAAAGACATCTTCTAACGCGAAGAGTTTCGCTATAAAACAACAGAAAGACCAACAATGACCTCAAGCCAGCTAACACATTACTTGTGAAGAGCACAAGAACAGTTGTCACTCCCGATATCTGCTGCAAGACAAGGGGGCTGGACTTCATCATTATACCAAATCGATCGCCCTTGAATTATTTCATTCAAGAAGTAATCCAGCTTCTGAATGGTAACACTGGGCATCACAACAATGTGCGCCATATTGCCCTCACACGCGAGCTGCCAACGGCGAACAAACTCTTCATCACGAGGTCGCTCAAATACTACAGTACTGCTAAGTTCATTGAGCATAGCACTAATCCCTGCTTCTCTAAGACGGTCTTTCAAGTAGTGAGCATTTCTAAGGCACTTTTGGACTTCTTTTTGGAACCCTTTGTACCCTTTTCTGTTCAGAGTGTACCAAAGGAAGATCGGAGCATGGCCGTTTCGGCTTCCCATGATTGTTGCATCTCTAGAAGCGAGATACTCTACATTTCTTGAAAGAGCGTTTATGTGTTTTAGTCTTGTTAGTTGCACGCCACAAGGCATTGGGCATCCACAATTTGTGGCCTGAAACGCTGACACTTCCGATAGGCTTCTTGAATGAAACTTTTGGTGCCTGAATTAGAACCCAGACTACTTAGCATTTAGCAAGAGCGGCACAGATATAACAAAACTAACTTCAATCAAATCATAAAACTACTGGATGACATAAAACTCTGTCAAGAATTCATGTTCAACTTCTTTTTGGTTCTACTCTAACAGGTGTTATTTTTAGACTATATACTATAGAGGATTCATTTTCAGAAATTCAATCCCGATTGCCTTGATTTTGAAAAAACATGAACGGGAACCGAGGTGTTTTTTTCCATGAAGCGAGGGGTAAGCCTCGTCATTAGTCAGCTAGTAAACTTAAACAAGCAAATTATTAGTCATTAGTCAGCAGGCTTTTGGGTTTGAGCATTTTTTTTTATATACACCTAGGTACTAGAGCCCTAGTTGACTTTTAAAAACCTGCATTTTCATACTTTTATGGGCCTGATGGATCACATGGGAGATACTAAAAGTTTTCTTAGGTCAATAAAAGCTCACGCCACAAGATGTGTTGTTCTTCAACAGCCTCCCAAAAACATAACAATCAAATAGGCCTCGACTCCTTCAACATGCGCCTCGAGGCATACGCCTCGAACGATTTTCCCATGCTACGTAAATTCATAGCATAAGTAATAAAGCTACTGTATGATTAACAACAAAGCAACTGTAAATCTCGTAAATTAAACCACCTAAGCTTATAGATATGAAATATATTCAGAATATGAAAAAATAAAAGGCAGAGTTCAAGTACTTTTTTGACAAATGGCATCATGAGCCCGAACAGAGCGCCATCACAATGGATGTAGAATCTATCGTGCGAAAATCCACATTCTTCAAGTGTCTGTATAACAAGATCGAGGTCATCAACAGCCCCTTTAACAGTAGTTCCTGCAATTTGGATTATAAATTGGACAATCTCAGAAATATGATCCCGAATGAGTTTTACAATATTTGCAGTAAGCACAATAAACCACATATGCACATAGGAATGAACATTGCTCAGGCACACTTTTGTTAACAATATTTGCAGGTCTAGTAAGCATAGTAAACTACACATGCACATGTGAACTTATCATAGCTTATGCACACGTGCATTAAGAAGAAACAGAGAAGAAAAAGAATTACCTATGTTTACATTGATGATAGCTGGTTTGTCCTTGTTAAGAAGCAGTTTTTCTTTAAAATCTTTGCAGTCAATCTCTCCAGTGACCAGAGTTGCAACTTTTTCACACTCCATTCTGTACATTCTTGCTGCTTTGAACACAGAGTAATGGGACTCCTTTGAAGCATATAAAATACCATCAGGAAACACCTCTCTCCTGTTCCATTTAATAATAAATAACATCAGAATTTGCTCAAACATACAAAAGAAACCCCCTGTCAATAAAATTAGTGAATCCTAGAGACAAAAGCGAATAATACTACCCAACAAGGATGCCATGAAGATTTCCCTCAGTGCCACAGTTTGTTATGTATCCCCAGTAATCATTCTTCTCAATTTCCCAAAGGCGGGCAAACCAATCCAAAACACCCACTTCAAACTGCCTTGAGTGTACACCATAGTTGCTTTCAATGAATGGATCACCGAGGTTGTTAATGGAGAAATGCTGCAATTGGGAAAGTGCACCATAATCAAAGTCCAGATTGTATGGATATCCTGTGGGGGGAAAAAGAAATAAAAGAAACAGTCAGACCAACGAAATTTTGAGGGCAATCTGCAAGTTCAACTCGGTACTTAAACAAAAGTTTATTACATTTTGGAAGCTGATCTGTTGAATCAGACAAACTTATTTGATATTTAATAAGTTACTCCTACAAAGAAATCAGTGTCTGATCATACACCACCTCAAAAATCCAATGCAAACAGGGGATATGAGTGATGTGGGCATAGAACCCACAATACCCAGATCCTTGGATGCAAATTAGCCAGTGTGTTAACTCCAGCCCCCAGCCCACCACCTGACCTCATGTAAAAGAGTTATCATGGAAGTATGGAGACGTATACCAAAATCAAACTAAAAAAAGTATCTCAGAATAACTGAGCAGTGCCCCTACTCAACGTAGCAGCAAAAGAACAGCTAAAATCATATTCTTGCAAATATATAACACAAACCAAAATACAAGAAACTTAGCTCCAATTTTACAAAAGACAAAATAAATTATAAAGCACACCAAACTTTTATAGAATTGAGCATTAAAATTTGCATCTAAAAACGGATGGAACAACTGACAAAGGTGAAAACAAAGGTTATTGGAACATAAATAGAATAGACCCACATAATTGATACACCATCATATTCCTTTGTATATAGCTATTGCCGTCACAAATAATGGGTAAAGCCCGTGCTACACGTAATATCATAGAATCTTTAAAATGATAATTTGAGTTAAAAGGTCCAAAAAAACTGCTGAGAGGTCAGCCATTTACAGGACAAACTCCTTAACATCATTTTGTTTGCACTTTTCCACACATGAAACTTACACATCTCAAAACTCATGAAATCTCACCTCCACACCGTCCTACCTATTTCACAAGTTCACTCATGCCAATCATAAAGAATCTTGTCAAACATTTTATTTCCTCCACGATTATTTTCATAAATCAAGTGCAAAATGATGATGGCAGTCAAGAAACAAATCAAGCCCCATCATACACTTTGTGCGTGACGTTTAAATCACATCACACCAACCAATTCGCATACTTGACCATATCAATCAAACCCTAAAATTGATAAAACAGTCCATTACTTTCCGATACTACTAATACTAAACACAGATCAGAAGACGAACAAATCATACCTAAATGGTGCTTGGTACGTTCCATTAGGGTCTTCCGGTACCTCGCTAACACGCTGGCCATGTACGCGTCCTTATCCCCGGTAGAGTCGTCGTCGGCGTCGGGCTCCGTCACCTCAAGCACATGGTGTGCACATTCTTCCCTAGAACCATCTCTCTCTTCTTCCCTCCATCCTCGCCGTTCGCCTGCACCACCGGCGGCACCGGCTCCGCCACCACCGCCGTCGGATCAAAAGATTCCACATCCGCCACGGCTAAATGCTCCACAGATTTTCCATTTCCATTAGCTAAAGATCCGTTAAGCGACATTGTTGCATCAACCTCAACGTTGCTTCCCACCATCACCTTGGCTACTTTAGTTCAACAAAATGTACAAAGTAAAAGAAACATCACTCGATTATTTAGACACAGAAAAAAGGGGAATAACGGAAAAACGAGATAATGCCGAAATAATTGAATTACCTGACAAATAAAATGGAGATAATTAACTGGACAAGAGGGATAATCGGCCGTCAGAGGAGCGGACACTAGAGAAGATGAGGAGCCCAAGTATGGCAGCTGCGCTAATGGCCTGGTGTATATATAGAAATGTGGCAGGTTGGTAAAATCGTGTTTTTCTCACTTTCTTAAAAGACGTTACATGATATGTACCTTGAGTTATTATTATTATTATTATTTTTTGAACCATGTACCTTGAATTATTTTAATCTAATTTTTTTTTTTGATCGGTATTATTTTAATCTACTTGAGTGAATGGCTCATGGCACACGATTTCTTAAAATAAACGTGTTGATTATTTAAAAATAATTTATCTACACAGGCGTATGACATACATCTAATGAATGAGACACAAAATGAAATATGAAATATGACAGGAAATTGTAATTTTGAATCCCTTCACATACTTCGTTTTGTCATTTCTTTAAAAAAATTATGTATTTTATTTTCGATAAATTTAATGAATTTCATCCATGCATCAAAAGAAAATTGCAATTGATTCTGACAACGAGTGAAAAATAATTCTGGCCTACGTGATCGTATATCTATACTGGTCGATCTCGCTTTTGTTATGTATGGTCGGGGTAATGGGCTTCATCGATCTTTTGAATAAAAGTCGCATGAGAAACAAAGTTGTTAAGCTAGAAAACAAACACATATAGGACAAATAAAAATCATCTTTTGGGATTTATTTGAAACTAACAACATGAAAAATCACTTCATCACATCATCCATAGAAGGGTGAGGGATGAAAAAGAGGAAAAGAATAAAGCGAATGGGGTTTTGAAAAAACAAATTATACATTTAGTCCAACTTTGTTACGAAATTTCATTTCCACCCAATAATTATTGAGATATTACATTTATTTATTTATGTAGATTCAAGTATAGGTTTATTGTCAACTCTCAAGTAACACTTGATAATGATTCTTTTTAAATATAAACCAATTAATTAAGAAATGTGTACTTTTTATAATTTTCATTCCTCTTTTTCATTTTATCTCTCATTTTTTTTCCACAGGTTTAGACGATGGGAGAGACGCGTACACCAGCTATATTTTTATTGGGTGTGGGCCAGAATTGTTGGGATTTGATTGGTGAAATGGATGGTGAATTACGTGGCATGTGTCTTTTTATATTTCAGGATTGATTTGTGAAGTGAAGAGAGTTGGATCGTGAGACCGACCTACTTTAGTAATTTAAATTGTAATGTCCCAAATTTCGTGTTGGAGTTGGACACCTCCCAAACTATAAAAATATGTTTGAGAATTGATATTACTTTCCTCCCCTTCGGTAAAACAAATACAAACATAAAATTATATTAAATTAAAGTAGAAGTAGATACACCAAAGTTTTGTTCCTTACGAAAATATAAGCAGTCAAACTAGATCAAGGTTGAATTTTGTAAGTTTAAAGAGTGCTCAGATTTTTCAGCACTTTCTCTAACGTCAAAATATTTTGGCAAATTTGTATAAGAGGGTCTCGTGGGCGTTGTTTATGAGACGGATCACTACGTATAAGCTAAATTTCAATCCAAACCCATAAAAAAAGAGTTAGCGCTTATGTGAGGCCAGTCATGACTTAAGTTTATAGACGGATCCTACATAGTACAAAACATATAGTTCTATTTTATGGATTTGGGTTTGAGTTCAAATTCTAGTTAGATGTAGGATCATGTAATGAAACGTCTCATACAAATTTTTGTCTTAAAAAACTCAATATACTTTGTGCTTGTAGGATCTGTCTCGATAATTTAAGTTCATGCGGTATCTCACGTAAGACCACCTCAAATTTTTTTAGCTATTTGTTTGAAACACATGTTTTTTTCGTTTGATTACATGAAAAAACCCAATATGCCTGGAGTTAATTACACCAAGACACACACCCTTCTATAACTCAACAAGCATAGCTTGAGAGAAAAATTGACTACCATTGAATGAGCAGATAGATTAATTATTTGATAAAGGCAAAAACTTGCGTGAGACGGTCTCACAGTTTAGATCCGTGAGGCAGACTCTTACTGAAAGTTTTAAAGGTTTTTTTTCGTTTTATTTTTCTTAGGGTTTATATTTGTTTTTTTTTAAGGGTTTATTTTGTTTCTTGAGTTTATTTTTAATTGATTTGGGTTTTTAGGATTTTTAGTTTTTTTGGGTTTATTTTTTATTTTTGGGTTTATTCTTCATGGTTCATGTTTTTAGGGTTTATTTTTGTTTCTTCATGGTTCATTATTATTTTTAAATTTATTTTCATGGTTCATGTTCTCAAGACGGACCACAGGAGTCGTCTCACGATTTAGATCCAGTGTGAGACCGTCTCACAAGAGACTTGCTCTTTGATAAATGGTTTTATCTTGATTTTGATGATTTTGTTTTACACCAAAACAATGTTTCTAAATATTGTCCTAATATTTCGTCGATCTAAAATATTTTTACTATTTTTCGGAGTATTTCTTGAAGTTTATTTTCGATATAAAATTGGACAACACTTTTGTTTTGAGGCCAACCGGTCGCCCTATAGGGCAACCCGTACTGAAGTTGTGTTTTGAAACAATAAAAAGAGACGGATTTTTTAAGAAGGTCGACCGGTCGACCGTACCGTCGACCAGTACGTGAATGAGAGAAATCATAACAAATCTCTCTGTATTGCATTTTTGTGAGGGGTGACCGGTCCACCATGGGGCCAACCGTCGCATCCCTGGGTGACCGTCGAGCACCCCTAGGCCAGGTCACCACGATGGTTTTTTGTGTAATTTCTTTTACTTAGTCTTAACTTGCGCGACCGCCTTTATTGTTTGGCAACAAAATTCTAGTTGAGTTTGCGAGACAATTTTCCTTAACTCATGGGGTTGATTTCTAACATCTATATTCTTCATTTGTCTTGCAATTTTTCTGATTTCAAGTCCCCAAGAGGAGTTTATCTATGATCAATCATCTCCTATAAATAGAGGAAGATTTGAAAAACGGTGACTATAAGAGAGAATATTACAACACAACAAGATACACTCAAGCAAACACATTTGTCTTCATTGTTATTATTCTTGTTGTAATAGCTAAGGTCTTTCACTTTCACATCTTGAGGTCTATGTTTATTTCTTGATTACACTTGCACTCAATTTGTATTATTCATTATCGAGTTGTAATCTTGAATTTGGGTTATCATTCAACCAAGATATCCTTGTGAGTGTTCTTGTGGTAAGAACACACTAGGATGATCTAGGTGTTAGGTGCAAGAAGATTGTGGTGATCTTCTTATTGAGGTGTTGAAGAATTTGGTATTCTTGAGGTTGAAGATTGTGGTAATCTTCACAGGTCTTGCATTGGAGATTGTGGTAATCTCAAATGTGGTGTTGTAGAAGTGTGTGGTGCTCTTCAAGTTGATGTTGTAAGGTGTTGTATTAATTTTGGTAATTAATAAAATCTTTTTCTTTTTGAAATCCATCCCTGGATATCTTGGGGTGGTAGAGGATGGGTAGGCCTCTCACAGGTGGGTTGTTGTCTTGGCTTGTTTTGTTCGAAAAAGAGGCCGAAATCGAAAAGATGGAGATAATCTATTCACCCTCCTCTAGATTATCGTGGCGAAAACTTGGACTTACAAGTGGTATCAAAAAAAACTCTTTGGCAAGCTCGTTCCACATCGCAAGTAAAGAGCAACGATCCATGACTACGAATGAAGTCTACCTTACCTCCACCACCAAGCCACCACTAATTGATTCCAAAATTTTACATTTTGGAAAGAAAAATGGAATTCTATCTACAAGTTGCGGGTTCGATATTTGGAACACGGTCATTAATGAAGAATCCATTCCGATGATGGACACACCCTGCACACCTCCAAAGGCTTCAAAGAGGCTCGATGATGAAGAAGAAAAAAATCATCTCCTTAAATGGTAAAGCTCTTAATATTTTGTATTGTTCAACAACATTTTGGAATATGATCATATTGTAGGAATTAAATCGGCACATGAAGTATGGAGAAAATTAGAAGAGGTATATGCAAATGAAAGGAGTCACACAAAAGCATCTACTTCTCAAATGGGTACAACTTCAAACCCAACAACATGGGATGAGCTTCCTACAACCCAAACGACGATGAAAACAAAAGCGTTGTCTTATGGGCTTCGAAGAAAAAAAGAGGTAAGTTCTAAACCTTCCACTTCTTATGATAATGTATTACGTAATGATTATAGTGATTTGCAAAATAATTTTGATGAGCTTCAAAATGAATTCCAAAACTTACTTGTTAAATACAAAAATTTGAAAAAGGAATTCAATGTTTTGAAAAATGACAAGGATAGTTTATTTGCTTCCTATGAATCACTATCATGTGGTCACACCACCACACTTGATAAGATTAGAAACCTTGAAAAAGAAAATAGTACTCTTGTTGAGAATATTAATTGCAAGAAAAAGGATTTATCAAAATCGACTTGAGTCTGATAAAATGACCGATATTGTTGATGTTCATAGTTGTGATAAATTGAAACAAGGACTTGATCATAAGCTAGTGTTGTTAATTATATGAAAAAAATCAAGTCCCTATGCATGTTGGTTATTATGCTCCAAAAATTATTACATCTTCTATTGTGGTAAAAAGGGTCATACGGTTAATACTTGTCGGGTTAAAATAGCTCTAATTATTGTTGGAGACCTACAAAGTCTCAAAGCTAATCCCAGGAAGGACCCAAACACTTGAGGTACCACAAAGCGATGTCATATTAGGTACCCACGGAATAAATATCAAGGAAAATTCATACTTTAGAAGACATCAAATGACTGTCTCATTTGATCAAAGGAAAAAACATCACCGCAATGAATTTCAAGAAAAGACATTATCAACAATGGGAAGGACATAATCCTTGGAAATGGAGAAATTGGAGAAGCTATCATCTACAAGATGATTTTCAAAGAAGGAAGATACCATCAACAACGGGAAAGACATAACTCATGGAAATGGCGTAATTGGTAAACCGTATCTCCTCATTTAAATATGCATTTTATTTTGTTATTATGCATGTTTTTAATTGTGCCTAATTTTTCAAAATGAGTTTTCAAATATTTATTTTAAAATTAAAGTCTTGATATATATTTGTGGTTTTAAAATATTTTGAAAAGGAGACCTTGTATGATGCTTATAAAAATTTTTGTGACATTTCTAATTGCTAGCCTACACTTGTACCATTATGCTATTGTGCAAGATTTATTTTAAGAATTGTGTAGGATTTATATATATGGTTATCTTCTCATTATTTGACAAGAGAGACATAAAATATCGAGGAGTGCGCTCACCATTGTTATTCTTCTCATAGACTTGATATAGTTTTGCCATTTGCCATGTGCTTGATTTTCTTGATATTTCAAAGCATCTCACATAAGTGCCATTAAGAGGATTTTTCGATTTGTGAAAGGCACTATTCGATAAAGCTTGTTTTATCAGGACTTGTAAAGGATCATATTTTGTTTTTGATAAAACAATTGATTTTTCATCCTTCTCTCAAAATTATGCATTTGATTACTCATATTAATTATTATCAAAACTCTTGTTCAAATGCTTAACTTTTAAATGAGGTCTCAACTATATGATCTCGATTTTTCAAATTTCAAAAAGAGACCTTATATTGTTTTCTATAAGCCTTTTGAACTTACATGTCTTATTGAACTCTTGATGATTTGTTTGAAAGCATAGTATGTGTTACTTGTCATTGTGTCTCTATTATTCGATATTCACTTGATG
Source organism: Rehmannia glutinosa (assembly GCA_016081115.2). NCBI lineage: Eukaryota > Viridiplantae > Streptophyta > Magnoliopsida > Lamiales > Orobanchaceae > Rehmannia > Rehmannia glutinosa. Next base: position 9,959,234 of record CM071928.1, read on the forward strand.
ATCTTGTGCAAAGATATCTTCTTAAGATTTTGCGAGAATTTTTGGAACAAGTTTGATCCCCAAGGGAGGTTAGTAGCTCAAAGGTAATGTCAAAAGAAGGTATTGATTTTGATGTTACATTTGCACACAATAGCATTTAGAAGTTATTCGCATTTTTACTTGTCCATTCTTGTTTTAATATAATTTCAAACTTTACCATATGGATGTTAAATCTACTTTTCTAAATGGTTTTATTCAAAAAAAGTCTATGAAAAACAAGGGATTTGAAAATTTTTAGGCGAGTGATTTTTATAAGAGGCCTTGTATGTTTAAAACAAGCACCCCGTGTATGGTTTTGATAAACTTAGCTATTTCTTTGCAATATGATTTTATAAGAGGTAAAGTTGATACTACTCTCTTTTTTAAAAGTAAGCAAGATTGCTTATTAGTACATATTTGAGTTGATTTGGTGCCACTAATGAATTTTTGTGCAAGATATTGTTCTAAGTTGATGCTTTAGGTGAAATTAAGAAGATCATGATGGGGGAGTTCAATTTCTTCCTTGGACTTTTAGTTAAACAATGCCAAGAAAATGGTTGTATTTCACAATCAAAGTATACACAAGTACATTTGGAGAAGTTAGGCGAAGAAGGAAGAATCATCTCAACTTCTATGGCTACCAATGTAAAGATTGACAAAGGTTGAGGAATGCATATCGGGTGACAAACACATTCGAGTATGTTTATCTTCGTTTATTACTCTTTTAGACTCAACATTTTCTCGCGCGTATGTCATATGCTCGACTTCAAAAATATCCCAACGAATCTCATTAAAGTGTCGTTAAAAGAATTTTTCAAAATATTTGAAAAGCAAACTTCTTATGGCTTGTATATCCAAAATTTTAAAGCGTTCATATTTTTGTGATAACAAGTCCGGTGATTACAATTTATTAAAATAAGGTTCGTCATAATCGAACCAAATTTATTGAGATTCCGTATCTTTTTCTAGGGGATTGCGTTTCTAAAAATGAAAATTTAAGATGTGTTTAATTCTGTCTCAAGGATAACTCGCGGACATTTGTTTTCAACCATTTCTGCTTGAGTCTTTTACCTCATTTTGAGCTTGATTATGACATATTGTATATTGAATGAGGTCTATGTTTGCATTTTGCACGTTTTTAAAACTGGGCGAAAAATTGGATTTTTGGATCAAATTTAAATAAAATGACGAAACGGCCCAGAAGCGGTGGTCACGATCTGATGGGGTCGACGGTCAACCTCAACCTTGGCCAGGTCGACCAGTAACTTGCTGAAATCGACTGGATGAGATTTTTGGTTAAAATTTGTTTTGTCCTCGGTATTCTCATTTTCCACGGGTTTTCTTCTATATTTCGTCCCCTTTGCAAATTTCACACACAATTCACTTTAAATGAGTTTTGTTGCATAAATTACATATTTTGGGGATTATCTAGCTCGTTTATCATCATTGTTACTCATCCTCACTGATTAAATGGTAAGAATTCTACTCTTTTTTATCTCAATTGGGTTGAACCACCGAGAAATTGCTTCTACTTGATATATTGATGGAATTTGTATATAATTGTGTTGTGAATGATGATTGTTGATGTATGATATTTGTAAAATTGCTTTTGGTGATGAAAAACTTGGCTTGATTATATTTACAAGGCTATATATATCTTCTTCTATTTTAGATGCCCACGAAGTGTTCGATAAAACGTTTCAATGAAAAATTCATCACCTACATGATTCTCTCATTTTCAAACATCTTATATATTTATAGAGATCATGTTTTGCAAATCAAATGAGTTTTCATAAGCTTCTACATGTCGTATGATCGACTTTTCCCTCCTATTTGGTTTATAAACTTCAATGTTCATATAGCTCGATACATCGGTTTAGTTGCGCACTTTGATATGAATATATGATGTTTTATCGTGCTAACATTCTTTTTGATGATTCCAAGGGGAGAAATAGGTTATAAGTTCATTAGCTCATAGAAGCTAATATAAGCTCAAGAAAGAAGCTATAAGTTGTGGCTATTAAAAGCCATAAGTTGTGGATTATACTCGATCCATTTGTTGTAGTATGGACTCATATTCATGTCTAATGATGTTTTGTTGACGGGGGAGCTTATAAGCTCTTTATACTTAAGCTCAAGTTGTAAAAGCGAAGCTTTTAGCTTTTGATTGATTGCTTCTACATTATTCTTGTTGTGCATGTTGATAAGGGGAGCTTTTGCAAAAATATTTTTGAAAATCTATGCTCCCATCCTTATGATTATGTTGCGTGGAATGTTGTCACTCACAACGGATTGTTCATTTTTAACCATAAAAATTATTTTGTTTTCAAAATGCGACTTTGGTAAATTATTTTGGTTTGTAATCATCAAAAAGGGAGATTGTTTGATAAATGGTTTTATCTTGATTTTGATGATTTTGTTTTTACACCAAAATAATGTTTCTAAATGTTGTCCTAATACTCTCGTCGATCGTCTAAAATGTTTTTACTATTTTTCGGAGTATTTCTTGAAGTTTATTTTCGATATAAAATTGGACAACACTTTTTTTTTTGAGGTCAACCAGTCGCCCATAGGGCAACCCGTACACAGTTGTGTTTTGAAACAATAAAAAAAGACGAAAGTTTTTTAAGAAGGTCGACTGGTCGACCGTACCGTCGGCCCAGTATACACGAATGAGAGAAATCATAACAAATCTCTTTGTATTGCAATTTTGTGAAGGGTGACCGGGTCCACCATAGGGCGACGCCAGGTCGCACCCACGGCGACCGGTCGAGCACCCTGGCCGATCACCACGATGGTTTCTTTGTGTAATTTCTTTTCTGTCTTAGCGCGCGGCCAGGTGTTTGTTGTTTAATGACAAAATTCTTAACGTTGAGTTTGCGGACAACTTTCCTTAAATCATGGGGTTGATTTCTATGACTATATTCTTCATTTGTCTTGCATTTTTCTGATTTCAAGTCCCCAAGAGAGTCTATCTATGATCAATCATCTTCTATAAATAGGAAGATTTGAAGCACAACTATAAGAGAGAATATTACAACACACAAGATACACTCAAGCAAACACATTTGTACTTCATTGTTATTATTCTTGTTGTAATAGCCTAAGGTCTTTCACTGAGGTCTTGGCTTATTTCTTGATTACACTTGCACTCAAATTTGTATTATTCATTATCGAGTTGTAATCTTGAATTTTGCTTATCATTCAACACAAGATATCCTTGTAGTGTTAACTTGGTAAGAACACATTTGGATGATCTAGGTGTTAGGTCAAAAGATTGTGGTGATCTTCTTATTGAGGTGTTGAAGAATTTGGTATTCTTCAAGGTTGGAGATTGTGGTAATCTTCACATCACGGTGATGTTGTAAGGTGTTGTATTAATTTTGGTAATTAATAAAATCTTTTTCTTTTTGAAATCCATCCAGGATATCTTGGGGTGGTAGAGGATTAGGCCTAGGTGGGTTGAACCTCTATAAATCGGCGCGTGTTGTTTACTTCCCACACCTTTATTATGTCTTGGCTTGTTTTGTTCGAAAAAAAGGCGGGAAATCGAAAAGATGGAGATAATCTATTCACCCCTATCTAGATTATCGTAGCCACTTGGACTTACATTAATGACCTCGATTAAACAGTGAAGGAACGGAAAAACATCTACAAGTTCAACTCGATTAATTTTATATTTTTTTGTTGCATTAGTTTAAGTTTAGATATTTTAGGTTGAGATTGTTGATGTTGAAAACCTTGTTGTATCGTTAATGTGGTTGGGGTGAAAGAGGAAGATGGCCAGTTAGTGTAGCTCGTAATGTGTGTTAGATAAATGTTTTTATCAAGATTTTGATGATTATGTTTAAATGAGTTTTTATACCAAAACAATGTTAATAAATGTTGTCCAAATACTCTAAATGATTTAAAATATTTTGCTAATTTTTTGGAGTATTTCTTAAATTTATTTTTCGATAAAAATGGACAATACTTTTTGTTGGTTTTTTTTTTAAATTGGTTTTTGCACCAAAAAAATGTTTATAAATGTTGTCAAAATACTCCCAGTGATTTAAAATATTTTACTAATTTTTTGGAGTATTTCTTGAAGTTTATTTTTGATAAAATTGGACAACATTTAAAATTGGAGGTCGGCCCGTGCGCCCAAAATATCGACCGATTTGAAGAACTCAAATATTGAAAGCAGCGTCTTGAATCAAAAAAATAGAGGACCGGTCAATGGGGCCGTGGAGTCGCGCACCCTAGGCGGCCGTCGCACCCTGTCGGCCGTCGACCCCCCCGACTTGTACCTGGATCGCACTATTTTTTCAAAACGTTCGAAATCTTATTACGAGGCCCATCGTGGCCTTGTTATTTTTGACATGACAAAAATTCCAACCGCTGTTTGCAATCTTATCGTGAGATTTACTTTTTATTTTTGTACAATATTTCTACATCTTGTGATCCTCTTTTTGTAGACAAAAGTGAAGAGGAAGGAGCTTATGTTGAGAGCTGTGTTGGTGAAGACTTCCCTATAAATAGAGGATGAATTGAAGACACAAGATATAACACATACAAGCAAAATACACAACAAGAAATCTGCAAATTCTCAAGCTTTCATTTTTATATTCTTGTTGCAATAGCTAAGCACTTTCAACTTGCACATCTTTGAGGTCTAGGCTTTTGATTCTTGATTACACTTGCACTCGATCTTTGTATTGGTTTTATAGAGTTGTAATCTTGAATTTTGTCCATCATTCAACACAAGACATCCTTGTGAGTATTCTTGTGGTAAGAATACACTTAGGTGATGTAGGTGATAGGTGTTGTGGTACTCTTGAAAGGTGGTGAAGGAAGATTGTGGTAATCTTCTTGAAGGTGTTGTAAGAGGATTGTGGTAATCCTCAAGGTGTTGTATTAATTTTGGAAATTAATAAAATCTTTTTCTTTTGAAATCCATCCGGAGATACTATGGTGGTAGAGGATTAAGCCCTAGGTGGGTCGAACCTCTATAAATCAACGAGTGTTGTTTAATTTCGCATTTACATTCTTGTCATTTACTTGTTCATTGAAAAAGGGGCGATTTGCGAAAAATCGGTATAATCTATTCACCCCCCTCTAGATTATCGTAGCCACTTGGACTAACAAGTGGTATCAAAGTCAAACTCTTTGGCTAGCTCGTTCGAGTAAAGAGGAAAGATCCATGACTACGAATGGCGCTTATCTCACTTTGGGCGCCTCCACCACAAGCCGCCACTATTAAGCCAACAACTACACGTGGAAAGACCGCATGTAGTGCTTTCTGGTGCGGTTGATATTTGGAATGTGGTCATTGAAGGTTGCTCAACCAACAACAAAATTGGAGGATGGTACCCACGACTCCCAAGCCGTTCAAAGTGCGATGAAAATGACAAGAAGGCTTTCTCTCTAAGCGGTAAGGCCTTAAACATTTTACATTGCTCTCTTACATACGAATATAATCGCATAAGAGGCATACGGTCGGCACATGAAGTTTGGGAAAAATTAGAAACCATCTATGAGGGCACAAAGAAAGTGAAGCAAGCAAGAAAAACAATGCTTGTGAAAACTTTGAAAATTTCAATATGCATGATGGTGAAATCATATCAAAAATGGTGGAAAGGCTTGACAACATTGTCAATCCTCTTGTGGCTCTTGGAAAGGTCATCTCAGAAGAAGACAAGGTGACCAAGGTATTGAATGCCCTTCGGCTCATGGTCGAGAAAGGTGGCCGGCAATAGCGGAAGCTCAAAATCTTGAGACACTCAAGTTTGATGAGCTCATTGGGAACCTCCTCATTTATGAAGTATATCTCAAGGAGAAAAAAATTCTCAACCATCCACCTCTAAATCGGTCACATAAAATATTATTAAAGGCTTAACATCTTCTTCAAATAATATTTATTATGCTAGTGATGAGGATGATGAAAAGCGGTGGCTCTTGTTAGAAAATTTGCAAAATTTGTAAACAAAAATAAAAGCGAAAGCTGCAGAGACAATTCTTGTTTCAAATGCGGAAATCCGGGCACTACATGGCCGATTGCCCAAAATTAGTGGAAGATGAACAAAAGAAGAAAAAGCCCTTTTCCCAAAAAGAAGGCGTTAAATGCGGGCGTCAAAACTTGGGATGAATTACTTGAAACAACCGACGAGGAAGGAGAATCCAGAACATGGTCTTATGGCCATAGGCGATGAAAATACCGGAGTGCGCTCTAATGCTTCATCTTCTTCCTAGTTGATGAATTACAATGTGATTTTGATGAATTGCAAAATGAGTTTCAAAATTTGATTGTTAAATACAAGAATTTGAAAAAGGAGCATAAAGAGCTTAAACTAGAAAAAGATAAATTATTTACTTCTATGATTCTCTTGATAAGGCTCATCTTTATTACTCTTACTATGGTCCGTACTCTTGAAACCGAAAAACAAACGCTCACAAATGATATTGAAAATTTGAAAAATGATGTGCATCGATTCAATTTAAATGCGGATAAAGTCACAAAAATTTTAGATGCACAATGAGGTGAGCATTCTAAATTAGAACTTGGTTACAAACCTTTTCAAAATGCTTTTAAGAAAAAGACCAAGGTCAAAAGACCTTTGTATGCGTGCTAGTAGTCCTCGTATTATTACTTATTTTTATTGTGGTAAGAATGGATACTATGCTAGCAATTGTAAATTGAAGAATAATTTTAGCTATTATTGGAGACCAAAGGTCTCAAGGCTAACCCCATGGACCCCAAAATTATAGGGTACCTAAAAATAATTCATTTGTAGGTTATAGGGGCTATAACAACAATGGAAGATTCAAAATGGCTCGTGGACAGCGGATGTTCATGCCATATGGCCCGGAAAGAAAATTTTTACCAATATCAAGCTCGAAGAGGGTATGGTCATGTTAAACAATGGCGAAGGAAAAATTCTTGGAAATGGAGAAATTAGTAACTCTTCTTTCTCTCTTAGTAATGTTCTTTTAGTAGAAGGGCTTAAGTTCAATTTGATAAGTGTTAGCCAACTTTGTGATCAAATTATAATGTTGTTTTTAATAAAGAAAAATGCTTATTTCCAAAAATGATAAAATTATTTGTGAAAAGCGATTAGAAAAGCAATCTTTACAAAATTTGTACAAGTAATTTGGTTAGTCAAAATGTTTCTTGTCTTGTAAGCCAATAATGATTTAACTAGTTTATGACATGGCGACTTGGACATGTTGGATACAAAAATTTGCAAACTATTTACAAAAACCAACATGTAAAAGGACTACCCAAATTGAATTTTGAAAATCTTGGCTTATGTAACAACATCAAAAGAACAAATTAGTTAAGAGTAGTTTTAAGCCCAAAAATGAAATTTCCCACTACCAAACCCCTACAAATGCTTCATCTTGATTTGTATGGGGATATTAGTCGGCAAGTCTAAGTGGAAAACATTACACTTTTGTTATAGTTGAGGATTTTCTAGATATACTTGGGCTCTATTTCTTACAAATAAAAACGTCTGGTTAATGAGTTTGTTAAGTTGTGTAGACTTATTGAAAATGAAAAGGAAGATCTTATTAAGTCTATTAGTGATCGAGGTGGAGAATTTGTGGCGAATTTAAGTCTTTTGTGAAACCAAGGGATATAGTCATAATTTTTCGGCTCGAGGACACCTCGACAAAATGGAGTAGCGAAAGGAAGAATTGGACACTTCAAGAAATGAGTCGGTCCATCTAAATGAATTTTCACTTCCAAAATATTTTTGGGCGAAGCGTAAGTACCACTTGCTATGTCATTAATCGAGTTTATATTCGTCCTAAAATGAATAAAACTCCATATGAGCTTTGGAAAGGAAGAACTCCAAATATTAGTTATTTCAAAATATTTGGATGTAAATGTTTTATTTTGAATACTAAGGATCAATTAGACAAACTTGATCCTAAGGCGATGAAGGAATATTTATGGGGTATTCAACAAGAGCAAAGCATATTGGGTTTACAATAAGACTAGTGGGGTTGTTGAAGAATCCATCCATGCCAAATTCAATGAAGCCGGTGTTGAAAGGATACCCAATGATGAAAGTGATGAAGAGGATATTGTTGAACCGTTGTTCAGAGATGAAACTCAAAATGATCAACCTTGACTCAAATGTTCCTGAGAAGATAAAGGTGGTACTTGAATCTTCAAAAGTAGCATTGAAATTTAAGGGAGATCACCCAAAGATCTTATTATTGGTGATCCCCTTGATAAAGTAATGACTCGAGGAAAATTTGCGAGAAAAGCTCTTATATCTCAAAAAGAGCCTAAAAATGCTAAGGAAGTCATTGAAGATGAGGATTGGTTTTTAGAAATCGAGAGGTTGAATCAATTTGAAAGGAATGATGTATGGGAATTAGTACCTTGTCATCCATCTCAAACCATTATTGGTACAAAATGGGTATTTGGAACAAGCTCGATGACCAAAGGCATATTGTTTGAAGCAAGCAAGGTTAGTAGCTCGAGTTATTGTCGAGAAGAAGGTATTGATTATGATGAAACATTTGCACCATTAGTGTACGTTTAGAAGCTATTAAGTATTTTACCTATTCTTGTTTTAAAAATTTCAAGCTTTACCAAAAGGATGTAAAATCCGCATTTTTAAATGGTATTATTCAAGAAGAAGTCTATGTAAAACAACCTCCGAGTTTGAAAATTTTCTAGGCCTAATGATGTTTATAAACTTAAAAGGCCTTATATGGTTTAAAACAAGCACCCGTGCATGGTATCTTAGACTTAGCTCTTTTCTTTGCAAAATAGTTTTATAAGAGGTAAAGTTGATACTACTCTTTTGTTTTTAAAAAGGCAAGATTGCTTATTAGTGCAAATTTATGTTGATGATATTATTTTTGGTGCTACTAATGAATCATTGTGCAAGAAATTTTCTAAGTTAATGCGAGTGAATTTGAAATGAGTATGATGGGGAGCTCAACTTCTTCCTGGACTTCAAATTAAGCAATGCGAGAAGGAATTTATATTTCTCAATCAAAATATACAAAGGAGCGTTTGAAGAAATTTGGCATGGAAGAAGGAAGAACCGTCTCTCTCGATGGCAACAAGCGTCAAGATTGACAAAGATGAAAAAGGCAAGTCGGTTGATGAATCCAAATATCGGGGTATGATTGGTAGTTTACTTTGTTTAACGCTAGTAGGCGGACATTCTTCATGTAATAGAATATGCCTTTATGTGCTCATTTTCAAAAGCAATCCCAAAGAATCTCATATGGTGTCGTTAAAAAGAATTTTTAGATATTTGAAAAATGACACTATTCAGCCTATGGTCTATTCTATCGAAGAATGAAAATTTTTCTCTTAAAGGTTATAGTGATTCGGATTATGCGGGAAATATTGATGATCGGAAAAGTACTTAGGATCATGTCAATTGTTATCACGATTGCCTGAGTTTCTTGTTTTCAAAGCAAAATTGTGTTTCACTTTCAACGGCGGCGGCGGAGCGAATATATTTGCGGCAATTTGTTGTACTCAACTTCTTTGGATGAAATAAACTTTAGCGGATTATAAATGTTCTTTTGAAAATGTTCCTATCTTTTGTGATAACATATCCACTATAAATATTGCTCAAAACCCGGTTCATCATAGCTTTACTAAACATATTGAGATTCGACATCATTTTCTAAGGGATTGTGTTTCAAAGCGAAAAATTGAGATATTTTTTTACCATCTCAAGTCATTAGCGGACATTTTTACAAAACCGCTATCTTCGAGACTTTTGCGTCAATACGAGCTCGGTTAGGCATAATGCATATTGAATGAGGGTCTATGATTGTATTTTGCGTTTTTAAAACTTAGGGCGAAAAATCATATTTTTGGTTGAAAATTCGGATTTTTGGAAGCCGAAAGAACCAACTTTGGGAACTTTGTTTGGGGAAGAGTGACGTGTCAGCCCATGATGTCGACCCGGTCTCCCACCCCCAGCTGTGGCCATTAACCAAAATTGGATAAAACGTTTAATTCTCGGTTTAATCATTTTTGGTCTTTTGTGTTCATTTTTCGTCCCTACGCATTTTCACACAAATTTCACTTCAAATTTATTTTTATGCATACATTTTTATATTTTGGACTTCATGAGGCTCGATTATCATCATCATTGTTCATTTTCTGATTAAATGGTAAGAATTTCTCCTTTTAATCTCAATTGGGTTGAACCATGATAATGTGCTTGCATATCTTGATATCTTGTTGAAATTCTTGTATTAATATGTTGTTTATGATGATTGATGATGAATGAATATTGTTGTATTGAAATTGGTGATGAAATTTTTTGGCTTAAGCGAATCACAAAGCGTTATATTTATCTTGTTTTATTGATACACGCCAAGTGTTCGACAAAATGTTTCAATGAAAAACTCATCACACCTTTACATGACTCTCTTGATTTGAAAAGTTTTATAAGTTTATAGAGATCATGTTTTATCAATCAAATGAGCTTTTACAAATCAAATGAGCAATTTTTCCCTTTTATTCGAATTTAAGCTTAAATGCTCAATATCTTTCGATAAATCGGTTCAGTGCGGCGCTTTGATATTATTGTATGATGTTTTTATCGTCTTTACATTCTTTTGATGATTCGAAGGGAGAAAGCGAAAAAACGCTCATATGGTTAAAGAAGCGAAAATAAGCTGAAGAAAAGCTATAAGTTAGGGCTTTAAAAGCGAAAACATGAAGCAATCTTAGTCCATGTTGTTTGATACATGTTTTATCTTAATTTTGATGATCTTATTTTGTCACCGTAATCTTTTAAAGGTTGTTCAAATACTCTAAATGATTTAAAATGGTTTAATATTTTTAGGAGTATTTATCAAGTTTCTTTTTCGATAATAATGGACAACACTTTTAATGATTTTATGTCGATAGGTTTTTACTCTAAACAAGATTTCTAAAATGTTGTCTAAATCTTTCGATTGGTTTAAAATGTTTTTACTAAATTTTCGAAGTATTTCTTGAGTTTTATTTTTACAAAAAAAGAATGATATTTACGTCTCATTAGTGCGGCCAATTCATGCATGGGAGCAACCGTACTGAAGATGATTTTGAAATAGAAAATGAGATGGAAGGAAAATCGAGGAAGCGGTAGTCCCGATCGCCACTGGGCGTCGGCCGTCCCGATCGGCCGATCGCCAGTCGACACTGTGTATTACACCTGCAAGTTCGTGTTGAAACAAAACTTGACCTTTGCATTTTGAGTTAGGGGACCGGTTGAGACATGGAGTCGGCCGGTCGGCGGCTATGTCGGCCAGTCGCCATTTAGAAATTTTTCAAAGTGTTCTTAATTCTCTTATTTACTGTGTGACCAGTGGCATGGATTACTTTAGCGACAAAAATATGGCCGTTTGACAATAAGACCGCATTTCCTTAATTTGTGGGATTGATTTCTAACGGTATATTCTTGATTTTAATTGTATTTTTACGTAGATTTTCAATCCCCGAGAGGAGACTTATGCTTGATCAATCATCTCCCATAAGCGGAGGAAGTTTTGGAGCAGCAATCTGACCAATTGAGATATAACCTGACAAGATACACTTCAAAGCAAATGCTTGGTCTTTCATTGTTATTATTAACATTTGTAAATTTCCTACCTTATCAACTTTTCACATCCTTGAAGTCTAGGCTATTCTTGATTACACTTTCACTCAAATTGTATTCATTATTGAGTTGTAATCTTGATTTTTGGTTATCATTCAACAGAGATATCCTTGTGAGTGTTAACTGTGGTAAGAACACACTTGGATGATCTAGGTGATAGGTGCGAAAAGATTGTGGTGATCTTCTTATTGAGGTGTTGAAGAATTTGGTATTCTTCAAGGTTGAAGATGTGGTAATCTTCCGCGGTGTTGTTGAAGGAAGATTGTGGTGATCTTTTAAAAGGAGATTGTGGTAATCTCCCCAAGGTGTTGTTGAAGAAGTGTGGTGCTCTTGAAGGTGTTGTAAGTTGAATTTGTATTAATTTTGGTAATTAATAAAATTCTTTTCTTTGAAATCCATCCGGATATCTTTGGGGTGGTAGAGATTAGGCCACTGGTGGGTTGAACCTCTTTAAATCGGCGTGTGTTGTTTACATTCCACTTTATTGTGTCTTTGAGATTTTGGTTATAAAAAGAGCAAATCGAAAAAGATGGAGATAATCTATTCACCCCCCTAGATTACCGTAGCCGCTTGGACTTCTAAGGTATCAAAGTCAAACTCTTTGGCAAGCTCGTTTCACGTCATCGCAGTAAAAGCGATCGTCGACTACGAACAAAGCTCATCTTTAAAGCCTTACTCCCCAAGCCACCTCGGTTTGATTCCAAATTTTATATTTTGGAAAGAATGAATGGAATCTATTTACAAGGTTGCGGGTTTGATATTTGGAACACGTCGTAAATGGAGAATCCATTAGATGGTTACGCCTCAAAGGCCTCAAAGAGCTAAATGATGAAGATAAAGAAAATCATCTCCTTAAATGGTAAGGCTCTAAATATTTTGCATTGTTCATTTACTAATTTGGAACATGAACATATTGTTAGGAATTCGATCGAAACATATGATATGGCAAAAAATTAGAAGCCATCATGGAGTATTTGCAAATGAAAGTCGAACAAAAGCATCTACTTTCTCGAGGGATACAAGCTCGATTTAAAGAAACCCTCTTGCAAGCTTCCACTATGAAGAAATTGAATATTGTTTTATGGGCATCGAAGAGGAAAATGAGGTATGTCTTAAACCATCTACTTCCTATGATATTGTTATTGAAAATGATTATAGTGATTTGCAAAATGATTATGATGAACTTAAAATGAATTCCAAAAGCTTACTTGTTAAATACAAAAATTTGAAAAAGGAATTCAATGTTTTTGAAAAATGATAAGGATAGTTTATTTACTTCATAAATCAACACATCATGCTCACACCACCACACTTGACAAGGTTAGAAACCTTGAAAAAAAGAAAATAGTACTCTTGTTAAGGATATTAATTGCTTGAAAAATGATTTATCAAAATCGAACTTAATCTTAAAATGTCGATAGTGTTGATATTAATAATTGTGATAATGGACTTGATCATAAGCTAATGTTATTAACCGTATGAAAAAGGATCAAGTCACTATGCGTATTAGCCATTATGCTCCTAAAATTATTACTTCTAACTTTTATTGGCAAAAGGGTCATCACGGCTTAATCTTGTCGAAGCTAGAAATAATCAATTGTGTTGGAGACCTAAAAGTCTCAAAGGCCAATCCCCGAAGGACCCAAACACATGAGGGTACCACAAAACAATGTCATATTAGGTACTTAGCGAAATAATGATCGAAGAAAATTCATCACAGCGAAGGCATCAAATGATGATTCATTTGATCAAGAAAGGAAGAAACTATTTTCAACAAGCAAATTTCAAAGAATAAAATATAATCAAAAAAATGGGAAAGAAAAACAATCATTGGAAATGGCAAAGAAATCATCAGATGATTTTCAAGAAAAAGAAACCATCGAACAATGGAAGGTAACAAACGCTTGGAAATGGAGTAATCAAAAAAGTAAGTCATCATCAAGTGACTTCTCAAAGGGAAGACATCATCAACAATGGGAAAGACATAACCCGTGGAAAGCGACATAATTGATATGCATTATCTCCCGTTTATATATGCATTTTATTTTTAATTTTATGCATATTTTTAATTGTGTCTTAATTGTAAAATGAGTTTTCAAATAAGTTTTTTTTTTTAATTTAGGTCTTGAATATATTTGTGAGTTTCAAAATTTTTGAAAAGAAGACATGCATGATATTTCTAAAACTCTTGTGCATTTAATTGAACTTTATGTGGTTTTTTCAAATCTGCTTTTGTACTTGTGTAGCATAAGCTTTTGATATCTCACCCATCGCACTACTTGTGTCTTTGTGCGTATTTTGTTTTTAAGAATTGTAGGATATTTATATCTCATATTCTATTGGCTATTTAAGTCATCAAGTTTCTTAAACTATCGGAGTACGTTCACTCGTATTTTTCTTAAGAACTAAATAATATGCTTATGCATTTTTCAAAGATATTTAAATTTCTATTGCATAAGTCTTATACAAAATGAGGCGTTGCAAATATTCTCTTGTTAAGTCTCGATTTTCCTGGTATATATGTTTTCCAAACCATGTTTGTTGAACTTGATCCAAGATTATCTTTTTGCAAAGTTTTAAAACTTTGGGGTGAAAAATCAAATTTTTGAAAATTAAAGGAGAAGCAAAAAAGTACCTTTGGGGTCAAGCGAGCGAGCGTCGGTGTCACGCACGTCGACGATGCCCCTACCTCGACGATCGCCCATAGCAATTTCTCAAAACTTAAATTAAGATTAAATCTTGATTCTTAAGCAGGCGGAAATTTCTCAAAACCGCGTGCGATTAATTGTCCCGCTATAAAATCTTGATTCTTGTCATTTTCCACGATTCTTGTTGCTAATCTCCTTGTTTTCACAAAGAATCTTACATATAAGCTCCTCGAAAGAATTCCACGTCAAAATCCCATCTCAGCGTAGAAGGGGCGGAGGAGGGATTCTTTCGGCAAGAAATAAAGCAAGGAACAAGGGATCTCGAGCTGCCCCAGAAGCGTGGCTCAAGAAGGGTGATGATGTTCAAAATCCCATTCTCTCTCGGGCCCAAATTGCCGAGGCTTGACAGGAACAATTTGGCTCCCAATTTGCCGTTAGGCGAAAGGTAAAAAATCTTTTATTCCTCAAGCTCTAATTCCCATGATGTCTTAATTTCTACATCAATAAGTATGCGAATGGTACTATGAAGTTCGAGGGATGGGAGGAAAGAAAATCTATTGCTCGAACTAAAATGTGTAGTTTTAGTTCAGAGCATAATGAATATCCTGCCGTTAGAGGAGTTCGCCGGGAGCGAGTTGGATGTATTTATGGGAGCGTACTTATGTTTTGTGCTCGATGATGATGTTATCCAACTCTTTTATGCCAATATGTGGGTGGAATATGATCTTGAAAGGAAGCCGATGTGTAAATTTTGCTTATAAGAAGTCGTCATTTTTAGATGGACTCCGATGATATTTTGAACACACAATATTATTAGAGAAGGTGGTTGGGATCATGTTTATCTTGTGGGACTTGGAATGATGAAATGTTGGGGGTGTCGATGAAAGAAGTTAAGGCGTATTTGGGAGTATGGCCAAAAGTATTCTTTATTGTGACAACGACATCATATTTTATAAATTAGAATTTATCAGTATTGCATTGTTAGTAGGGAAATACTGTGACATGGATTATTTTTGATTTATAAAGATTGCTAGGAGAACCATAACTATGGCGCCATGCAGTGAAATGTAGTGAGTCCATCACTGGTAATAAGAGTTGGTTATGGGAAATTGGATTTATAAACTTCTTATTCAATCGGGTTACCTTAAACCGGTGTAACTTCGGGTGTTTCAAAATAGCTTACGACATTGATAACATCTCCCCCAGAAATAGTCCGCGATCTTAGGAGTGGACATCAGACCAAACTCAAATGGCTAGAGGGAAGAGGTCAAGATTCACGATCCTAATGACTCACTTTGATGGCCATGAGAGGCCGCAAGATTGTGGAGGAAGGTGGCTGAGCAGCTCAGAGAACAGCTCAGATCTGCTGAGGCCACATTGGGTTTTTCCTGGCGTTTGAGTGGGAGATGAGGACTTTGATGGCAGTGTGAGAGAGCAGACAGACCTCAAAACATAAAAGTCTATCGGCAAATTGAAGAAATTCATCAAGGACTTTATTCCGGATGCGCCACTCTCGGATGAGGAATGATGTTCAGCCCCCTTTACTCTAGCATTTTCATTCATGTTGCTTTGTGTACATGAACTTTGTAAAACTCTTTGCACTAATGATATTGCTTGTTTCTTAGAAAGGTTTAAGTACTGCAAGTTAATGATGACTTGTGAGTGATCATGGTATTTTTATGGAGTATTTGATGGGTAAAAATACAATTGTATTGATTGAAATTGGTGTGAAGTGCCGGTGGTAAAGTGCTTAACGCAATACTTCTGATCCATTGTGCTTAGATGGATATGTTTGGGACGATGCGATATATCATACATATATTGTTAGCGTAAGCTTGCCCATACTTGATGGATGCTCTAATTTTTGGCATTTGTAAATGCGCCCGGTCTTTGGCTTATATTATCTCAATTGGATTGAACCATGAGAATCTCTTTGTTGAGCCTCTTATTTGATGAACAAATGTTGCATATATTGCATATGATCTATTGAGCTTGAAATAGGGATGATTGATGATGTTATTGAAAATTTATGGCTTGGAAAACATTTTACAGGGCTATATACAACCCTCTTTTTTATTTTTCGCTTTACGAAGATTGTTCGATGAAATGTTGCAATGAAATTTTCAACTACCATGATTCTCTTGCTTGAAATGTATTAGAAATCTTTTTGGAAATCATGTTTAGCTATGAGCTTATGGACTTCTTATGTTACATTTGCCCTTTTTGCTGGTTTTTAAACGCCGCTTTGCTCAAATGGTTGATAAAGCGAGTCTTCGTTTCACCTTTTTGCTATATTTGTGCGATATTTTATCAGCCCTGCCGATGCTGATGATTAAGAGGGCGCAGGATATTGAGCTGCATTAATTTCCAGAAAAGCCCAATAAAAGCATTATAAAAATTATAAGCTATAGGTAAATAAAAGCGTATGTTGTGATTTATCTTTAGTCCAATTATTGCTTGATGGACTTATATAATTGTCCGAAATGATGTTTTGTGTGGGGAGGAGCTTACCAAGCTCTTGAACAAGTGTAAAAGCTAAGCTTTAGCTTATGGAAAAGTACTTTACATTATTTTTGATATCTTTGTTGATAGGGAGCTTGTGCTTATTGTGAATATATTCTTATACTTAGTTCTTTAATATTTTTGGAAATTTTGGTTCTTTCCAAGCGATTCAAATGTTTTTGCAGGAAAATCATTTCTAAAAATTGCTCTCGGATTGTAATGCGTAACT